>CANUEP010010690.1:0-24722 GCA_947857235.1 Jatropha podagrica | reverse complement strand
TCGAAAGAGATTGGACCATTGCACAAACTTGACTCTATAGAACTGAGAAGGGTATCTTCAAAATCAGAAAATCTTGCATCTCTCAAAAGAGAAAGGATGGAGGTATTCAAGCCTTCTTTGGTTAAGGGTTTGATGCCTACTTGGACGAGACCTATATGAATGTACTTATACTTCTTTTCTTTATGCCTATTAAGAGACTCTTTAGAGAGGAGTGTTATGGTTTCAAAAGGATTGAGTATTTGAATATCTCTTTCTTCAATTTTAATGGTGTAGTCTATTTTAAAGATATTAAACCCTTATTGTCAGTATATTCTCTCTTTTTGCACTTTGGGTATTTTCCAATCATTAAGTCTTTTTTCAAAATCTTCAATAATAATTTATTCACTATTCACTATTTTCTTTCTATTCCTAGTATAGGTAGAGGAGTCAAAAGAGAAGGAGAGAATTTTATTGAGGATACTCATGGTTTATTAGCAATACTTAGCTCAAGTGCTACTCCTATAATGGTAAGCTGACCAACGGTTTTACTGCCTCTCTAGGTCTTACTACCGGGACCACTCATCCTCGTTGGAACCCTCACACTAGAGCTGGGTAGAACTAAAAAAGATAAGAGCAAACCCAATAAGCAATCACTCTATCCCCACCGAGCTCTGATACCAAGGAGGAGGAAGGTGGTCTGGCTTTTCTGTAATGCTTCTTTGAGTTTCTAAAATCTTTGGACTCCTTTTCTCTACTTTTGCAATCAGAACATATCTTTTGATGAGGTTTTGTGGAGATATCAAACTGTTGACAGAATGAACCAAGTTTAGCTCTTGTTTTGTGCAATTCTCTTTTGAGCTGCTTTTGTAATTTTAGATCTTGGCAAATTTTGAGACCTTCCTTCTGAGTTATCAACTGGCCATATGTGAGTTTACCATAAGGGATCTGTTCACCATAATCAACTTTGATCCTGTTTCTGACCTTTTCTCCTAAGAGAGGGACAAGACCTGTAATAAATTTTTCTTTCCAAAATGGCTGGTTAGAATCTTTCTTGAGCATGACTCTAGTAAGGAAGGTATCTTTATACCAAGTAAAATCACTAAGTTTTTTGCATCTCAAATTTGAAAGTAATTCAGCATTTTTGTCCTTAACATGTGAAGTATCTCTTACAAAATGTAAAGAAATATAAAAAATGAGGGTGGCCACAGCATTTTGAATTGGTTGGCAGCGATCATCTAAAATTGGTTGACCAGCCTCATCAACTTTGACAGCATTGAGGATGTCAGAACATTCTTTGGAGGTTAGGTGATGATCCCACTATCCTTTCAATTGACCTGTGAAGCCTGTAATAAGAAGGTCAACTATAGCCAGATTAGAAACTGTGGTTTGGGTTTTGTAAGAATTGGCTGCCATAGTCATCTGCTGAAGAGTGCCAATGATATTATACCCAGACATGCCATCTATGTTCCACTCATAGACAGATGTTGCAGTATAATGATGCTGAGAAAGGACATTGGGTTTTTGCTCTAACTTGATATCTGGAGAGGTGGTTTTTGCAAAGTTCCAATGAAGCTTGTGGATTTCAGGAGGTTGTTCTTCTCTGAATGCATTCTCTTCATTATCAGAAACCTAATCAAGGACATTGATGATATTCATTTGACTAGAGATGGCTTCCTCAGATGGATAGGTCTTAATTGGACAAGGAGGAGTTGGGGGAGAAGGAGTATCTAGAATTACTCTTTGAGATACAAGAGGTCAAGGTTGGAAAGATTTTGTAGGTTCCTTCTAATTGCTTCCATAAATTCATTCTGAGTTGGCATAGTTTGGAACTGAACTCTACTGCTATTCATCATCTCATGAGGTTTGAAAAGAGGACTTTGATTTTTATGTTCCCTTAGGACAGGAGTTGGGGTTGTTTGAGAAATGACAGTAAGATGGCTGAGATTTTGTTCTATTCTATTAAGCTACTCCCCTATAGTGTGCAAATGATTATTTGTGAAATTATTTTGTTCAAAAAGATTTTGGACTTCCTTGGATGTATTAGAATCTCCATTTTTGAAAGCTATAGCAACAATAGGATCTTTGTAATGGGGAACATGAAATTCTATTTTCCTAAGAGGGGGATGAACAGATTCTATTTGACCATCTGAAGTGACCCAAGTGGTTGTCCTAGGGGTGGAATTGACTTGAATGGACTTGAAAGGGTATTCAATGCTGTTCTCAGACGTATAAGTTTCAAACCATTCAAAAAATAATATGTTGACAAGATTCTGCTTCATGAAATCATAATATTTTTCTTGGATTTGATGTCTTTGTTCAAGAAAATTTTTGAAAAACTAAACTTTTTTATGCATTTTGAGATGAATAAAAATCATTATGCAAATATCTTTTATCAATCTCAAAATCTTTCATTAAAATATTGAGTTCAACATCGATATTATTAGCTATTGCAGAAAATGTAGGAGAAGGAGGAGAAGATTGAGGTCTTTCTACTGGAATGATATAGACTGGTCTAGGAATGGTATTTTGGTAGTTCAACATTTGGAGGTTAATTTTGGGTCCTTCAGCTATGTCTAATGGTTGGCTTTGGTGAATATGTGAAATGGAGTGTCTATATGGTTGCGGAGGTAGATATGTGGGGTAGAATACTAGAGGAGTTGAGACTGAGTGTCCGCATGGTTGTGGACCATGGTACGGGGTGAAAATGACTGAAGGTAATTTTGAGGCCTTGTCAGTAGTATCAAATTCATCGGAGCTTGTAGACCTTCTATCAAAAGATAAACTGATCTTTCCGTCAGGATACTGGGTAATTTGTTTGAGATTGGTGTTTGGGCTTGGAATTGGCTCGATGGTGGGCTTGGTGACTCCTTCTAGGGTCCATTCTTTTGGGAGATCAATATCTTTCCATTTGATGGATCTTGGGATCACAGTGTTTGCTTTTAAGAAATCTGTCTGTAAGAGTAAGGTTTCTCTTTTTTGTAATAAACTAAAACATTAGATGCGAATGCTGTCATCATGGTTTTATAATGAATTCTGAAAATCAATGTGATGGGAATAGAACCAGGAAGCATTTTGTAGTTATGAGTTTTAATTTGTAAAATCAAACAATCAAGAATGTTTTGATCCCTCAAAGAGACTGAAAGATTTGGATAGCGATTGAAAGAGATTGGACCATTGCACAAACTTGACTCTATAGAACTGAGAAGGGAATCTTCAAAATCAGAAAATCTTGCGTCTCTCAAAACAAAAAGGATGGAGGTATTCAAGCCTTCTTTGGTTGAGGGTTTGATGCCTACTTGGACGAGACCTATATGAATGTACTTATACTTCTTTTCTTTATGCCTATTAAGAGACTCTTTAGAGAGGAGTTTTATGGTTTCAAAAGGATTGAGGATTTAAATATCTCCTTCTTTAGTTTTAATGGTGTAGTCTGTTTTAAAGATATCAAATCCTTGTTGTAGGTATATTCTCGTTTTTTGCACTTTGGGTATTTTCCAATCATAAATTCTTTTTTCAAAATCTTTAATATTAATTTCTTCACTATTCACTATTTTTTTTCCATTCCTACTAGAGGTAGAGGAGTCAGAAGAGAAAAAGAGATTTCTATTGAGGATGCTCATGATTTCTTAGCAATACTTAGCTCGAGTGCTACTCCTGTAATGGTAAGCTGACTAACGGTTTTACTACCTCTTTGGGTCTTACTACCGCGACCACTCACCCCCATTGGAACCCTCACACTAGAGCTAGATAGAACTAAAAAGGACAATAGCAAACCCAATAAGCAATCACTCTATCCCCACCGGGCTCTGATACCAAGGAGGAGGAAGGATCAAAGGTATAGAGAATAGAGAAGACAATTAATATTAAAGAGATAGAGAAGAGAACTGATTATAGAAAATAACTAAAGGCAAGAAGAGAAAAGTAATTGAAAATAAACTAATTAAAGCAGTAAGAGAAAGTTTAAAAAAAACAATATAAATAAAAGAACATAAAATAAATAATATAAATATAAAGGACCAGATAACTGGAAAGATAAACAGTAAATTAAAGGACCAGATAACTAGAAGATAACATAAAGTAAAGGATAAGATAACTGGAAGATAACATAAAATTAGAGTAAACGACCAGATAACTAGAAGATAAACAGTAAAGTTAACAAAACCAGTAACATGAACTGGGTAAGGACCAGTTTCATGAACAACTGGTTTAGTAAAAGAAAAATAAAGCAATAATAACTTAAGGAAATAAAACCAGTAACACAAACTGGGTGAGGATCAGTTTCACGAACAACTGGTATAGCAAAAAGAAAATAAAGAAACAATATGAACTGGGTAAGGACCAGTTTCATGAACAACTGGTTTAGTAAAAGAAAAATAAAGCAATAATAACTTAAGAAAATAAAACCAGTAACACAAACTGGGCGAGGACCAGTTTCATGAACAACTGGTATAGCAAAAGGAAAATAAAGAAACAATAACTTAAGTAAATAAAACCAGTAACACGAACTGCGCAAGGACCAATTTTAAGAACAACTGGTATAAAAAATTAAGAAAATAAACTAAATAAACATAAATAATAAAGGAAGAACAAGTTAGAATATAAATAAGAACGAAATAAGCATAAGTGATAAAGGAAGAATACTAAATAAATATAAAGGAAAATATGGGAAAGAACACTTACATAAATTACTTGAGGAACTTAGTACAAACTTCAAGCTTGATTACAACTCCTTATATATATATATATATATATACACTTGCCTAACATGTGAATACTTAGCCATTTTTAATATATTCTATGATCTATATTAGCTAAGATGGTGCTTTGGCAACAATTGTGACACTCACCATCAAATCCTCCGGGATCGGATGGAGGGTGTTATAGGAATGTCAAAATGAGAGAATTCACAAAGACTTGGATTTGTGATATCTCACCTATTGCAATGAAAAAATTAGAATTTCATAAAAGCCACTGTCTATGAATTGTACACCAAAGTGGAATAGGGATACTAGATTTGAGATAGTAGATAACAACACACTGTGTTTGAGTAAAATCGCTTTTAGTTGCAAGTCATATGAGCTTAAAGGCATTCAACATGCAATTTATGTCATGAACCACAAAAAATTGAATTCTAAAGATTATATTGCCAAATGGTGTAGAAAACAATATTATTTATTATCATATGGTTTCAGTGTGCAAGCAGTGTTAGGGATGAAGCTTTGACCTAAGACCAATAACCCTATTCTTCTTCCATTAGTCATTGAGCAAAAAAAGCGAGGAAAAAGATAAGTAGAAGAAAGGACAAAGATGAACTAAAAAAGAAAATTGGGAAGTATTCAAAGAGAGGTGTTGCAATGACATGTACAATATGAAAGAATCCAAAAGGCAAAATAAAAGGGGCTGTCCACATAAAGGGAGAACTCTAGCTCAGGTAATGAATTGAAACATTTTCCAATTGCTACTTTATGGTAGTGATTTCATGTAGAACACTAATGGGGTAATTTTTTATATAGGTGACTACTAATGCTAACCATGTAAATCCAAGAGAAACTGCTTCTTCATGTAGAAATAAAATTCCAACTGAGCCTATAGCATCAACTAGAAGCACAAATACCATAGTAAGTTGGCCAAGAGCACCAACTCCATGACAAAATAATAATCCAAGTTAGCCAAGACCAACAGCTCAAAGACAAAGTATCGATTTCAGTCCAACTATTAGCAGTAAATGATAAATCATGCATTCCATATTTGTTATATCCTTTCATTGTATTAAGCAATTTAGAAGGTGACTTTTATATTTCTCAACTTCTTCATTTGCAGTTGAACAAAGGATAACTCTTGTTTTGCCTACTGTTATGCATTTTACAAGATGTACAAGAGTCGCAACAGTAGAAAACCCAACTCAAGCAAGTCAAAGTGTCAACGTTGGGTTAGAGGAACACAACCAATTCCACCATCTTAGAGAAAGAGATATTCGGAGCCAACAATGGCTTCTCAGGCTAAAAGACACGTTGCTACTAGAGAAATAAGTGTTTACATGAATGAATGGACTCGTACAACAACATATTATGTTTCTTAAAACCATTTACTATCAATATTTGCATTATTTCAATTAACTTTTTGACTCAAAAAAGGATTATAAAATACTAAGTTTTTATGATAATTTCTATGGATTTTTATCCTTTTGCAGTCACCACTAAACAGTGGCAGGGTTATAAGTCATGGATCACAACTGAAGAACTCTACTATTGCAACTAGGGATTTGGGATTCAAAGCTCCTGGATTGAAGTGAAAGGAAAAAAATGCAGTAACAACTAGGCAATTATAGTAGCAAAGACTTGATATGCAGAATCAACAAAGGCAATCCCAATCTGTAAGACTAGCAAGCAACTCTTCTGCAATGAGTCAGCTATCATGAAGAAATTATTGCTCATCTCAATATAGCACAAACCTTTAATCACATTTATATTTTATCTATTTTATCTATTGCGATTGATATTTATGAAAAAGTTAAAACAAGTTCCAATATTTAGTCTTTTTGTCATTTTGATATGTGTATTGAATTCTGTTTTTTCTGAATGAAAATTTACCAATTTTGAAAATTGCATTTGTTGTTTTCTGTTAATTACATTTAAGATAACCCACAATACTACATTGTAAATTGCAAAAAAAAAAAAAAAAGAGCAATATATATATATAACGATTATCTTATTAAAATATTACCACTTTCATTTCTAACTTAAAAATTACAAAACAAATGCTTCTAATAAACATGAGTAGTACAAACTATAAAAAGTGTCAACCACCAATGCCAAAAATTATTATACAGTCAGTCTATCCTATCCAAAATGAAGGCTAAAACTTACTTCCCCCATCAACAATATTGTAATTTCAAATAGCGCATTTCTTTACTCTATCCCATATTGTGATAACAACAAACAATGCAAAAAGACCAAAGCCAATTTAGTACACAATCTTGTGCTTCTTCCTCTCATCTTCATATTTCCTTATATGCTCGAGTAAGCCCATTATTATATGCTGAACATGTCTGGCAACGGTGGATCTAATCACCGAAAAAAATTACATGCTCTTGGCTTTTGAGATAAACACACCAAACCATGAGTTCTTAAACCTCCATTATTTAAAGAAAAAAAAGATTAAATTAGGACTTGAATAAGATGAGCTACCCCATAACTCCTGCAATCCTTGGGTTCGCGCTAGTGCTAGAGACCTTAATCATGGCTACTTGACCACAATTGTAACATGGAATTAGGAACTCTAAAGTGAATTTTATCTAATTACAAGAACCTTAATTTCTATTCTTAGGAAAAATGGAGAACGAGGAAAGAGAACAAGATAGAAGATTAGGGATGAGTTAGTTGATTAAAGGCGCTGGATTTGTGATAAATAGAGTCTAATATGACATCATCTCTTACACGTCAAATAGAGAGATTACCTTTCACACTTTATATAGTGATTTCCTCCATGTTCCACTGATCTAACTTGGCAAGAGGTAAAAAAGCTATCAAAAATACCAGTTAAGTGGCACAAATGACAATTTAAAGAAAGTTTAAGAGGACAATTATGCATTCGGCCAATATTAAATATAATTATAACATTAACTATAATTAAAAAGGTGTCTAGATATAAATTTTCTTTCGAAAAAATAATTATTTTAAATATTTTTTGAATATTTATTAAACTGATAATAGATATCTGTGTCCTTGAACCTAATATAGATAGTAAAAATACTACGGTAACACATCCCAAATCCATTTATTCACTATTCAAACTTGCAAAATTGAATCGAATCGGATAAAATTGCCATCCCTATTCAACGTATAATTCAAACCCCGACATCACTCTCTGATAATGACATCTTATAGACATCATTGTCCCTCTCTAACAAATTTTATGGTCCCTACATCACTCTCCTATAGTGACGTCTGCCTCTCTAACAACCTAAACCGATCTTTATAGTTCTTTCCATGTTTCTCATATGATATCAAAATCCCCTCTATAACAACCTAAACAGATTTTTGTAGTCTTTCTCAAGTTTCTCATATGGTATCAAAATTCCTTATCTTGCAAAAGTTTAAGGACTATTAAGCAATAACCCCTATAATTTAGAGATCACCAATGAAAATAAGTCTTTCTTATTTAGATAGGATAAAAAATATATATATTAATCCACAAAATTAGAATGTCTTCATATTAATTGCCTGTTTGGAACAAATAAATAATGGTTTTATAATTTATTTGTAAATGAATTCCAAGTAGAATTTTTTTCAAATGAATTTGTCATGTTTGGTATGCTACAATTTAAAAGAAGAAATTCAATTGAATTCTACAAAATTATGTTTGGAATAAATTTTTAAATGAAAATTCATTTGTATTTATTTTCTAAAATACCCTTAATATAATAATCTAATAAAAACAAATAATAAACACCAATTTATATTTATTATATACAATATCATAACTTTTTATTTTTTTACTAAGATATAAATAATAAATTTCATATAAATAATACGCTAACATTCCATCCTAGCTAATTAATTAATTATTTACATAAATATAAATACAAATATAATATATAATATATAAAATAATTATAACATTCATCATAATGGTTATTTTTAATTTGTATAAAATATCTCCGTTCAAGAAATAAAAAGGTGTAAAATGTCTTCTTCATTTAACTAATTAATTTAGAAACTACAAAAATGTTTGAAAAAATTATTATTGTTGTTAATTGTACTTGAAAACATTAATGCATAGGACAAAAATTATAATTTTGTATTAATAATTATAAAGTCCAACAGAGGAAAAGAAAGAAAATAAAGTTTAATGGTTTATTATTATTATTATGAAGTTCGATAAAATAAATAAGTTAAATAAGTAAAAAAAATTAAAAAATTGAATTTGTTGAAGAATAAGATAGTTTTGTCAAAAAAAATTAAAATGTTTAATTTTGTAAAATTCATTCGAAAATTCCATCAATTTTTGTATAATTTTGTATTGTCATATTTAATTCCATGAAATTGAATTCCTAAAATTAAAATTTACTTTTTTCTTTTTCATTCCAAACACGAAAAATATAAAATTCATTTATTCCAAACAGACTCTAAAGAAAAATAAATAAATAAATAAGTTACATTGTTTCATGTAAAATTGATTTTATATTTTCCCTTCTCCATTATTTCTTTTCTCAAACATTTTCTTTCCAAACAAAGGATTAAAAATTTCCGAAACAGACAATTGCAACAATTGCACCATAAACGTCCAAGTTCACAAAAATTTATTTCTATTCATAGAAATTTCCCGGAACAGACGACAAACGGCAAATGTCCAAGTTCATACAGCTGTTTTCTATTCATTTACTAATTCAGTTTTTCTTTTGTAGAATTTTGAAGATGAATTGAAAGGAAAAAAAAAAAAACTTTCAATTTCTGACAACTTTGTGTCGTCGTTTGATTTACTTCTCAAGCACAAAGTTTACCATGTCAAGTTACAAACATGCAAATACAAAATCAGTAAAGTAAAATCACCAGTCAGCAGTCAAACCTGGAGAAAGAGCACATGATTAGTTTTCTGATAGCAGAAAATAAACTGAGCTAACACTTGATGGCATGGCAGCCAAGAGAAGGAACTACAATTTATACAGACCATCTGTAAAAGAACTGAAAACTACACAATTTAGTTGCATCAAATATCGAAAATTACAAAATGTACCATAAGAACTCTAACCAAATTTCTTTCAGAGTAGATACAAGGAATACCCCATCATAGAGAGAAGTAAACAGCCAGAAGTACAAGCAACAGCCGATACTGAATATAGTCCTTGCTCATCTTTTTTTTTTTTTTCTTTTCTTTTCTTTTTTCCTCTCTTGAAAGTATTTTAAAGCACAAACCAGAAAGATCTACAAAACTTCCACATACAAATAGATGTTAGAATGGGGCTGATGTCGTTCTCCGGAGCTGATATTTTGGTTCAGGAAGGGGGACGCTTGGCAACATCTTTTCCAGCTCCTGTAAAGTTCAGGACAATGAATCCAAAATAAAGTAAAATAGTTTGAATTAAAAAGTTGATGCTATTCAAAGGGGAAGAACTATACAGGCATGCTATTTTATAGATTTCTAACTTATACAATTTATTGAGGTAATTTTACTTGCATGGATCATTGCACAATGAATTGATCATTAAATACAAGAATAATTCAAATTCTTGATCTGTATTCAGTCCACTTGCATCATCTATCTGAAAATTTTCATAAAATGGTGTTTATAAACTAGAGTAATTCAAATGAAATTTTCATAAAATGAGACATAAAAGTACTGGGGCTTTGGTCCAATAGGTAAAAGGGTCAGGCGATATTGGTAGCAGTCTTAGGATGGGTTCTTACCAGCTAAAAATATGACAAAGAAGGGGCAAATCAAAGACGGGATAGAATGGCAGAAGAAGCAAAAGAGGAAAAAAGGAAAGTGATAAAGCAGTCTGAGTAGTTCATACACTTTCACAAGCTTGAAAAGAAAACAAGTCAGTCCAGACTTCAAAAAGGCTGCAGAAAAGCCTACATGAATAACAGTGAATATTACACCTGCTTCATGTTGAGCAGATACAAGAAATCTCAAAGATATTGCTACCAAACATTGATATGATACAGAAAAAAAGCAAATGTCAACAAGAATATGAATTAAAGGATAAAAAATTCAAAGAAAAGCCTTGATCATGGAGATAAAATAAAGGCATAGTCCAAGTTGCATAACGCGGGCTAATAATGAAGAAAAGTAAGTAAAGTAAGAACATAAGAAGCAAGTCAGGTGGCTAAAAGTAAACATTAAATTATGCTATTAATAGTAACTGTCTTAATTAAATCAAGAACACGCTCAACCTCTAAATGAAGAACAAACATTACAGAATCAATTATTCCACTGTCCTTATCCATAGAAATATTAGTCATCAAATGGAACATGTGTTAGTTGCAGTTCAATGTCAGCCCAAATGCCGAGTGATCCTGTGTTCTCTATTCTTTTAGGTTCATTTCTTTCACTATGTTATCTTAGCCTACACCTAAGAGGATGCTAACAACTCTTTCTGCACTATAAAGTACCAGATCTTTTCAAATGATTATTCCTTTTACTAACAGCTAACCATCAATTTCACTCTAAATTTTTGAAGTAATTGCAATTTCTCCTTAAATTGACCTTTGTACCTTGAACATTCTAAACTTATCAACCTAGTAGCAATTACACCATAATTTGCACGTTAGAGTGCAATTGCGCTCTAAAAGCGAATTAGGGTACCCTGAACTTATTGATATGTTGCAATTGCACCCTAGAAACAAATAAAGGTTATGATTTTGATTAAAATAATAAAAAATTGACTCATTAAAGCAAATAGTATAAGTCAAATTTAAAACAGACCATTCGGAAACAAATGCTATAACCCAAGTATTTAAACAATAAACAAGAAAATCAAATCAAGTATTCATATAATAAACCAGAAAATCAATATTAGGCCTTCAATTTTAGAATTGAACCAATTTTAAAAACAATGAGTTAGGCAGTAATTCAAGGTACTCTTTACAAGATGACCAAAAAAAAAATTTGGTGATTCCTTTACCACTTCATTAGCTACTGTTTAAATTCCTATAAAGGGGGGAGAGAGATACTAAGATGGACGAGAAAAAGGGTAAAACAATCAATTCTCCCTTTTAATTCAAATGTTGAGTTTTGCATTTAACTAAGCTTGGGTTAGCTATGGAGTCCATTTTTACATCATTCCAATCAAAATTCCAACCTTAATTTACTTCTAGGATGCAATTGCAACTAATCAATACGTGCACCGTGCCCTACTTTACTTTTAGGTTGCAATTGCTACTAGGTTGATAAATCAAGATGCCCATGGTACAAAGACTAATTTAGGGTTAAGTTGCAAGTACACATCAATTTCAAGGTGAAATTGATGGTTAAGCCTTTACTAATCCTCTATGTACACAAATTAAAAAGGTGAAACCTATTATATAATCATTGCATATATAAAGGTTAAGAAATCACTAGCAAACTACAAGTCAATAACAAATTGCTTTTTCAGTATACTCGTGTAAAGATTACAAGTCAAAAAATTCAAACCAGAGTACATTTCTATCATTAGCACTGCAGATCTGCAGTCCACAAAATTGAATAACAAACTGCCGCTTATATCATCAAAGAATATACACAAAGAACTGGGTTCACCATTTGTATACTGCTAAGATATTATGCTTCTCAATATACTTGTTGTTTTTCTTCTCTTGTAAATAGAAATTACTCCACCAGAGAAGCAATCAATTACTCAAATTCCTTCAAAGCCTCCTAAAAGGGTTTGACCCCTGATTTTAATGATGGCAACATAATGATCAAAATTCCAAATTGTTTATTGAGTGTTTTCATAATAAATGAAGTCTTAAAGTAGTTAAAGTAATACTAACAAGTACATTAAGGGTTTTCATTATAAATAGCCATAAAGTAATTAAAGACTAAAAGATAAGAGCTAGCTAATTCTCCCAATTTCTGGCTCACTTTACAACCGTATATATAAATAGGTAACTGCTCTCTTCCATTAATGGATAGCAAAGCATGCTCTATAGGCAGTACCATTGTTCTTTTATGTTCTTTTTCCAAAAACTGAACAATCTGTTTTTCCAAAGAAAGATTCATTTCCAAAGATACAAAATTCAACAAGCCCATCAAAATAAAAATAACAATCTTGAAACATCTGGAAAAACTCAATCAGTAAATATCTATTGAAATATAGTTGCAAATTTTTTCAAATACAACTAATTCTGACACTAATATCACAACCCTCCAACCACCTCTTTCAATCATCATACTCAGACCATCAACTGCTTCCTCCTTATGGTCTGAAACCCATTTACTCCATAACATTATGAAGAAAATTTCTATAAGTTATGCTAAGCCTTTCCAAATTCCAATATGGAAGGAAAAAAATAGATCTATTATAATCTATGACCAAAAGAACATAAATCTAGTATAATCTCAAGAGAAAATGAGAATATGCTCCAAATAAAGCTATGAAAATTAGAAAAAGGTCATACCAATTGCCCAAAAAAATGGAAAATTGTGAGTAATCATCACATGGAGAAAATTTTCAATGAACTTTCTTATCTCAAAAAGAGCTCAAACATATTGAAGAAGCAAAATATTATTGGGTTGAAGATGCAAGTCAATAATGTCCAATAATAAATTTGGTTATATCCCTAAAGATAGACAAGGAAAACGAACTTTTTTACGCTGGGTATTAATGGAGAAACATCAAGAGAAAAGAAAGATCTCAAAATGGTGTTTATAAACTAGAAGAACCAAATGAAACTGTCCCAAAATAAGCTTTATGGTCGGCGTTGATACAGAATGGTACAACACATAATTGAGAAAATTATTGAAACATAAATATGAAGTTGTAACTAGCATACACATATATTAGGGGTGACCAAAAAGAACTTTTCTGACAATTGGCTCATGCCAAATATCATCCTTAAGTTCTTACCTTTCATGCTTTGACACTGGAGGAAATAATAAGACATAATTAAAAGAGAATGGTCCTTATTAATGTTCCTTGCTGATGACACCAGTTTTAAAAAACAAAACAAAACAAAAACAAAAACAAAATTTTATGCATTTAAAGAAAAGATAAAATAAAATAGAAGTAAGCATCCCAAGTTTGGAAATTAATGGAAACATGAGAAAAAAGGTTAGTCTCAATTGCGTAGAGATTTCACATACCGCCCACTTTTCATGTCTAGTTTATAATACGAAACAGATGGTGAGAAAGAAAAGTATGTTAATCATTCGATTTAGGTAATATGGTGGAGAAAATGAAGAATAGTGAAGTTCCTATCAATCATTAAAACTCAGTTATGTTAACGGGGAAATTTGGTTAACATTTTCATGCATATGATGGCAATAAGGAAATAACATTGCCTTAGAACCATGGTAACAATAAAGATAAGTAGACAGATGAGTTATTGCTATTGTTTTCAGGAAGTCCAATGAAGACCAACTAACACATCACTCAGTAGATGGAGCACATATAATTATAAAAATAAAAGAGATCAGAAATTGACCTAAGATGACCATGGAAAAGGGTGAAACAGGATTAGCAATATTCTACCCTCCCTACAAATGTAGATGAACAAAGCAGACCAAGATATATCAATATCCTTAATTAGATTCGAAGTGGATTTAATTAACTCTAATTGATAGGTTGCATTTGTCACAACAAGGATCCTTGAAATAAAGAAATGCATGTCACTATCAACACATTTGGGATCCTCTCCAATATGTTCCAGTTTGTTTTGAGTTAAAAATACATAATTGAATCCACTTTAATTTTTTTCCTTCCAACAAATACTTTGTGGTGCACAAGAATGTTAACCAAGAAAAAATAGATTACTCTAGCTACACATGGGAGTATTAAGATATATAAGCAGCCCAAATTTGCACTAAAAGTTAAGAATATTGGCTTAAATTTTTACTATAACATAAATTCAAAATAGGCCTATCTATGATTATAGCCTCACATAGATCATATATAGACAATCTTAAACCCGGACAAAGGAGGAAAGTTGTGGCAGATGACAACCAGCATAAAATGTTATCACATCTCATGAAAAGGATTCAAATAGAAATAATGTTGGGAATTCCTACTTATAACACAATTTATTGGAGCTTTACTATAGTCAAAACATAGGTAATGGTATATATAAGACATTCCAAGTGGACCATGTCAACACCAGGACTTGGCCTAACATATACAAGGGTACCCACATCTTGACAAATGGGTGTAGGTAAGTAATGTAGTTCATAAACTGAGTAAAGATGGATTCTTACATTATACTAGTGGAGGCAGGCAAAGAAATAAGTCAAGAAAAGTATTCGTTTAATATTCTCTTTATTTAGTCTTCCTTCCAAATAGAACTAAGAAAATAAATTTTGAAACTATCTTTCCACTTTGTGGGATTTTACAATCATGCATAGGATTTCAATTGAGCCAGCAACAAAGGCTAAATTGATTTAACAATTTCATAAACAATTTCATTCCACAGAAAATGACGAATTCTTCAAAGATACAGTTTCTCAACAATCAGAAGAAGGTTAGCCTTCATCAAAATCCAGGGGGTAAATAAAAGAAAGAAAGCATGCAATTCAGCACATTTTTCCAGTAAATTCAATCAAAAGGAAGATGAAGCACGATATATATATCTAGAAGAAAAATTTTCACCTTCCTTTTCCTTAGCCGTTCATTTTCCTCTTCCAGGCGAGTAACTTTGTTCTCAAGCTCATTTGTGTAAGCCTGTTTACAATGGCATTTCAGATCATGGACAATTAAAGCAACCAATACATATAGTAAATTTTTATAATGTATGTGTCATTTTATATATTTAAAATAAATAATTATGCATAAGGATGGATTGATGGATTAAAAGTGAAAGCCAACCTGCTTCCGTGCCCGTGAACGAGCAGCAGATTCCCGGTTCTTTATCATCCTTTTCTGCCTCCTCTCAACTGTCTTCTCAATCATACCTTCAGGGGTTCCTCTTTTCCTTGCAGGTGTCTGTACATCTGATAATGTTCCCATCAAAGGTGAAGGTAAATGTAGCTGGTTCTCAGAGTATGGAACGTCCATTACAGCAGGAGCCCCAACATGAAGTGGCTGTGGCATTGGCTGTGATGGCATATAAACCCCAATCATACTCTGTTGAGGATGCGGATACTGTGGATGCGGGTATTGCATCCATTGCCCTTGTTGTGGGAACTGAGGTCCTATACTTGTATCAACCCCCAAAATAGGACCACCATCCTTTTTTTCCATGGATGCTTCAGCAACAACCCCTGCTTTAACTAAAAAATCCTCCAAAGTCATCTCTCCTAAAGTACGTTGCCGTTCCCTAGACTTGTTTTCCACATTTTCTTTACTTTGTTGAATGTCTCTCCATACTTCATCGACCGTCTTCTTACTCAGAGCACTAGTCAATGACAAACTAGCCTGACGCTGCAGAGCAGTTTGATTGGCCAATTGTGTTCCCTCAACTTCCACATTCACTGGCTGGTTAGCTTCAACTGTCCATACATTCTTGAGAAGTTCATCAAGGTTCATACTACTCAAAGGTTTCCCAAGGTCACCCAAATGAGTTTGAACCTCATCCAGAGTTAGACTATACATAGAGTTTTGTCGTGCCAATGGCTGGAACTGAGACTGCTTTCCATTACTACTACCATCACCTTGGGATCCCATTGTATGTATCCCCATTCAACATGAAACTCATTCAAATTCTCAGCTTCAAAAGTTTTGAAATAACAACTAGCTCTACTAGCCGAACCCCAAGTTTATCTTCAAACTGCATGAACCCAAAATGAGAACCTGAAACACCCAATCAAATGCAAAGCAGAAAAAAATATATATATTTAATGAACAGAACTTATCACAGTCAAATAATTAAATGTAACTAAACAAGATTAATGGATGATAAAATGCCACTGCACCCCAAACTTACACTTCGAAAAATATAAATCAGGACAAATTAACAAACTTTTCTAGAAACCCCAAATCAACAACCTCAACTAAGCAAGCAGAATTAATTAAAAACGTTACACCGCCTAAAATCCCTAACATAGAACAGTCAGAAGAAAAGTTGACGAAGAAATAGCTATAAACCCTAGATAATAGAAGAAGAAGATCCACCTCAACGCAGAAACCATTGATCACAATTCAAAAGGGAGAAAAGAATCAAAATAAAAAGTCCCAATAAATAAATCATTGGAATCTGAATACCTTCCAAAGAAGCCACAAAGAAAGAAAATTTTGCATCATGCACAAACACACACACAGCAAACAAAAACGCACTTTCTCGTAGGAAATAAAATAAGAACAGAGGACCAATCAGTTGTAATCTGTCACATGCAAATGCAAAACTCCATTGAGAAAAATCTTCGAAACCCAATCCCAAAAGAATCATCCAAACAAACCCATCATTTCAAAAAAGATAAGATTAAAGAATCAAAATGGAACTCTGCATGAAACAAGAAATTGCCAATGTTCTTTAAAAATGAAAGCAAAAGCAAAAATCTGTTTAGATAATAATTTAAACTGCAAGCAAAAGTCATCTAACAGACCATAAAAGAAATGGAAATCCCAAATGCAGGTGAAAAAAAGAAATTTAAAAAATTTCAAGGAAAAGTTAGATGAGAGAGAGAGAGAGAGAGAGAGAGAGGGAGAGAGATAAAGAGAGAGATAGTAAGAAAAAGAAAAACAAAACCAATTGCTTACTTTTGTGATCTGAAAGACTGAATTGATATCAGGATTTTGAGATTATTAAGATTGATGATTCAGGTGGGAATGAAATCAGCTGCTTTTGCTAATGAAGTCAGGAGGAATGAACGAATTTGAAGAGTGTGTGTGTGTGTGTGTGTGTGTGTGAGAGAGAGAGAGAGAGAGAGAGAGAGAGAGCAACTCCCCAAAACTAAAAATGCTCAAAAATAAATTTTATACGAATAAATAAAAATTGTTTAATTGGTCCAATTTTAATATTTGTGTTTAGATTTTAGAAATTGGGTACAATAAGGGAGACCTCATGCGTAATCATGGGAAATCCCACTTATTTGGTCGATCATGCCTGATTGTACTTTTTAAGTTTTTTTTTCCCTCTCGGTTTAAGAGCTCATTTGCCATTTCTTTAAACTAATGGTATTTAACTTTTTTATGAAATTTATGATATATTTTTTCCAAATAAGTAAATCCGACACAATTTTTATTTATCGAAAACCATAACAGTTTATCTACTTGAATTTAATAAAAAATAATTAATTTTTCTATATAATAATAAAATGTACTAAAAAATTGAAGAGATAATTATTTCATTTAAAATAAATAAATATATAATTGAAAATAATTCATTAATTATTCTTTAAAAATTAAAAACGGTTTATATTTATGGATAAATAATTATTCTAAAATAATTTATATTTATGTAGAAAGAATATATAATATAAAAATATAAAATTGTAGTAAATTAAATATTATTTTTTATTAAGGTTGAAATTGAATTATTGGGAGAATATTTTTAAAACAAATTGAACGTGTTATTTATAATTTGAAATTTTTAAAATATATATATATATATATATATATATATATATATATATATATATATATATAATCTTAAAGCAATAAATATTTTTAAAAGGCTGAGTTGGCACTCCACTTTTTCAGGATTCAGTTTTTTCTTTTTTTACAGATTTTTGAGTTTTTCTCTTTATTTTTTTATTTGATCATTTGAAAAATAAATTTTAATTTTTAATAATTTCATATTACAATCCTTTACCATTATCATCGCTAACAAATCAAATGAGAATTTCAAATTCTAATTTTAAAATTCTAATTTGAGCTAAATTATTACCATCAGTCAGCGGATGTATAAAATCAACATTATTTATTGCCCCATCTTCTTCAATCTTTTGACTCATATTTTTGGATATTGACTTCGTTCCCTTGCAAACTAGCATTTTTATAAGACTGTTACCTTATTATCCTTTAATAATGAAAAATCAATCATGACTGTTGCTTACCGACTCGCTTTGCAGAACCAATGGACTTTGAATTCTTGTTCCAGGAAAGCAAGCAAGTTAACTTCTTCATTTTAAGTGTATATGCATGTAATTGTAGGAGATGTTTCTTTTATTATAATTTTATATAGCTGCCCTAAGATCATTTAATAATGTTAAGTCAATTGATTATTAATTTTTGAAGTTTTATTTGAAATTTCTTTATTTTTGTTTATTTTGGATGAAATTTTATTATTAAAAAATGAATTATTTTTAAGTTGTTGGTGTGACTTATGCTGGACGGTTGAAGGTTCGGTGGTCTTCTCCGAATGCGATTAGTTCAAATTAAATGTTGTAGCTTCTATCTATGAGTCGCATGGATGTGGATTCGGTTTTGTCATTTATAATGTCATCGATTATAGGTTACTGCCGATTTAGTTTGTATTTTATTCGGTCCAAGCAGAGGTTGAAGCAGTAATTTTTGGAGTGACTAATTTCCAAGAATTGGATTTCTCTATTCTCAATATTGAATCAAATTCTCTTAAGATGATTCAACATCTTTCATCCTGTAATTTTATAGAAAATGGTTACCTTTACAATTAAACTCCTTATTTTAGATTCTTTTGTTTCTAAGTTAGCTTCTTTTAATTTAATACATATTCATAGGAAAGGCAATCAAATTGCCTATAAACTATTTTAAGTTAGCTAAAATTCTTTAGATATTTAGATAGAGGATGTTCATCGTTCTAACCTTCTTTTGTTTTATTCGACATTGACTATTTCCTTAAATATATTATATTTTCTTTTAAAAAAAGAAAAATTCATTTATAGATATGAAATTTGGTTGAACTGTATTTAATTTTATAAATTAATTTTAAAACTCAAATTTTTACTCATTAACATATAAAAATATAAAACTCTAAATTTCAAATTTATTTATATTAGTTAGTCACTTAGTATTAAAATATAATCAATATTTACATATTTTTAAATTTTTATACATATCTTATTTGTAATAGTTTTCTATATATGTAGTAATGAAAATAATATTTTCAGTCGAAAATAGCTATTATACCAATCTGTCTAGAAAATAGTATATATTTTTCCCTTTTAAACTTTCATATTAAAGTAAAAAAATAATGGCTTCCAAAAGCCAATTAAATAAGGACATTGATTACTTTAATAATGAAAGTTTATAAGGAAAAAATATATGACATGTTTCATATAATGTAATGTTGTATCATTAAAATATAAAAATTGAATTAGAGGTTTAGCTCAAATCATTTATATTTAAAATACTTACAATTATTTTTATTATTCATTTAGTAAAAAATTATCAATAAAATTTTTTTAAAATAAAATATAATGTGCAATAAACAGAATAATCCACGCAATGTGCACTTCATCTAGTTACATACAAAATTCATTATAAAACAAATTTTAATAATTTAATTTTTTTTAATAAATATTTTCTTAATAATAAAAAAGAAGGTAATGTCAAAATGCACCCTAAATTGATTGATAAAAGAGCCCATGGAGGACAATAAGATATGACCTCATAGAAACGTGCCTAAAATGCAATAGTGGCGTAATTGAAAATAGTTATGGAATGAATGCTTAGAGAGTTTAATAATTTTGGTAGGATGGTTTTTTTTTTTTTTTCACAGATAAAAGAATATTCGGACATTCTAATTAATACAAATAGCCAACAGATGATATAACCCCAAAAAATCAAATATAAAAATAATCTTCATAACTAAAACATTACAATATAATTCGCCGACCTTATAAAAAAAAATCATAGCAAAATAAGCAGTGAGTTCGATAGAATATTGGATCTTCAAAGTGGTTGGTTATATAAATTTTGTGAATCTTTTCTTACCTAATTTGGTTATTCAAGAATTTGTTGCTTATAAAAATATAAATATTTTAAAATATTAATTCCAAAAGAAGATCAACATCTACAAAAGAGATTATATGCATCTTGCACATTCTAATAAAAAAGTATATTATAATTCGTATTGCAAGTCCTTAAGTATGAGTATATATGCTCGTGTATATGTATATGCATAGGTTTTAGTAAAAAATTTTAGTAGATACTGGGGATAGTAACAAGTGATGTTGTGACATCCCAATCCGGCAAAACGATCCTAAGAGAGCGGGTAGAGAGGGTTCCTAGCAAGTTTATAGAATGACAGACTAACTAGGATAGTGAAATGCGGGACACATGAATGAATCGAATCATATATCGAAAATGGGGTAACTAATCATCAGAGGCGCTTTTTGGTAGAATGGCTGGAGAGTTGAAAAAACTCCAGAGTTAAGCGTGCTCACTTGACAAAAATCCTAAGATGGATGACCTCCTGAGAAGTTCTCATTTCACCTGTGGAAAAAAATCGTGCGAGTCTTGCCGATCTAGTACGGGATGGAATCGGATTTATCTAAAGCGGACAATTCCTTTGGTGGTTGGAGTCAGAGCGTTACAATTTGATATCAAAGCCTAACCCCCTCTAGTAGATATATGGTTCTAGGACGAATCACGCGGAAGCTGGTGGGCCTGTGACATCCCAACTCGGCGGAGCGATCCTAAGAAGGTGGGCAGAGAGGGCTCCTAGCGAGTTTTTAGGATGGCAGACTAGCTATGGTAGTGGAATGAGGGACAAATGAATGAATTAGATCATATATCAAAAAAGGATAATTAATTATCAGAAACGCCTTTTAGTGGAATGATTGGAGAATTGGAAGAATTCCAAGGTTAAGCGTGCTCGCTTGACAAAAATCCTAGGATGGATGACCTCTTTGGAAGTTTCCATTTCACCTGTGGGACAAAACCATGCGGGTCTTACCGATCTAGTATGGGATGGAACCGGCTTGATCTAAAGCGAATAATTTCTCTGGTGGTTGGAGTCAGGGCATTACATATGCAGTGCATGTGAAAGATGGGGTCACCAAATTCCATAGAATAAAAAACATTCTCTTCTCAAATGATGGTAAAAACAAAAGAGATATGCACCAAATAAGAGTTTAGGCTGTGAAGACCATAATCAGACTCATGCACGTCGAGCAATGCCATAAGTCAGGCTGTAAAATACCTAAAGATTGTTATTTTGATTTGGCAGCAATTGCTTTTTCAGCATAGTCATGCAAAGATTACAACTCCTTCACCATGCATTAGATGGAGAAGCTGGTGACTAAACTAGGGCCAAACGAGGGAGATGGTCCAACTTGTACCTTGACCTAGTGTGATTCAATATAAAATTGGTTGACTCAGTGGACTCCTCATTCAGCTCAGTCTTAGCTCATTAGATCGGTGATGATGAGTTTTTTCATTGTTTTTGTACATTTTTTTTTTGTTTTTCTCTCTCTTCTAGTTATCTAGTAATATAATTTAGAAGAGCGTAGTGGATGGTACATTTGCATAACTAAATCATAAAAATGTCTTCTATAGGAGCTCTTATAGTGATTAATCCTTTTCTTATGCTAAATATGAGGTCTTATTAACAATGAAAACTTGGCTAACGAGGATGTGTAATAAATGATTAAAGGTTACATAATTTGGTGGAACCAATAGAGTAGAGGTTGACATTCAGTTTGTTCAATAACTTACCAAATTGCCATTTTTTGATTTACCATTTACCGACCCATTTACCATATTTAGGTTTACCAAATTTAATCGATTTGGTTTAATATGATAAATCGGTAGATAGCATAACTGTCAAGTAAAATCTTCCTTCTTTTGTGTATATATAAAAACAACATTAATTACTTCATTATTGGACCAAAAGCATTTAAAAAATATACAAAACGACAAGTTCAATTGTCATAACCTGTCATAATATTATCATAAATAATTATCCCAAAACCATAAAAAAATGCATCTTAACAATAATAAAAGAACATTTCAAATTGAAAATACAAGAGACATAATATAAGAAAAGAAATTTTTGTTTTGCATTTAACATCAAATATATGAAGTTCAACCTAGTGGACGAATCCAAACACAATATGCTTTTACTTTTATTTTCTCAATTTAATAATATTGCTTAAATTTCTACAATCTTGTAGAAGAGTTTGTACATATATTACTGCTTCTCTAACCTTCTTCACAGATTCATTCACTTTTTTTAATCCATCGGCTACAACTAAATTAATGATATGTATACTGCATCCCATGTGAGTGTATTTGACATCTATAATGTCTGACACCAACTAATTAATTTTATTTTCAAGTAACCAACAATAATATTATTAGAGCTAGCATCATCAAAAGTAATTGTACTTAATTTATCATACCATTCATTTAAATATAACTTAATTGCTATATCAATATCCTCAGCCTTATGACTACAATTGGACAAAGATTAAGAATTTTTTTATTTAATTTTTATTTACTATCAATATAATGGCCAATAATACACAAAAAATTATTTTTTCGCAATGAAATTCTTGTATCAATAATGATAGATATTCTATAATCAAATTTCTTAAAATAATTTTTTAATTTTTCCTTCTCATCTAATTATAATTGGCAACAATCTCGTGCAATTATCCATCTAGATGAAATTTGAAACCTACGTTATAAACTAGTAACGAATTTTCTAAACACTTAACCTTACATAAACATCAATGAAAGTTAATCAAATATAATCATATGAGCTTCTCTTACAACATATAATCATATTTCTGAGTATTTAAAGTGCATGCATGCTTTTTTGTCTATCATTTATAAATACAATATTTATTGGTATTTATCTACACTATGTTCATTATATTTATGGGCATTCATGTGATATTTCAACTCAATTTTTTCATTCTTTTTGGATTATAAAGCATTTTTTTGAATAATAATAATTACACTTGGCTTTTACTTTCTCTTCATCATTCACAAACTTAATAAAAGGTCACAAAATTCTAATCTTGGTTGCATAGTCTTTCCTTAAGTTTGGATTATTTGCCAATTTGGATTGAAGTGTGAGGAGATATTGATTGAGTGTTTGAATTTTATATTGGTCCTATATTACCATAATTAGACTTTCTTTTAGTTCTACCATTTTTTGAGATTCTTTCATTTAAAGTGAAAATACATAAAAAGAAAAAATTAAGTTCGTGTTTCACACTTAAGCTCATATCTAGAGGTGAGCAATTCTTAGTTTTTTATCGCAAAATTAACTAAAATGCAATTCAATGTAGACAAGGTCTTCACATACACCCACACAAAGGACCACGATGGACAGACCTTTGTTGATAGGCACGTGACTAGCATTAATGTAAGTATACAACATTAACACATTTCTCTTCTTTTCGCATTGAAATTATGCTTTTAAATTGCATTTTCTTTAGTTATTAAATTGCATTTTCTGTAGAAAAATTAGTATATAGCTCGAGAGTGTGTGCCGTCTTTACATGTTAATAGTGGAACACAATCGACAATTGACGAGCTATAATTGAATAGGGAGGCTGCAGGGGGTGAGAAGAAGAGGAAGATATATGACATTGGCTCATAAGTAGCATACTACTGTGCATAGGTTGTGCCTCTACAAGTGCTTTCATACCAACACAGGTGAACCCTAGTGTCGAAGAGATTTGCATACTGTAGACTCAACTTGATGAATAAGAGAGGAAACTAGCAGACCTTAGATCTCTTGTCATGTAGATGTCTGGTACGCCAGCAACACCTACTTCTATAGACCCTCATGCTTCCTCAAATCAGTTGTAGTTGTAGCTCATGAGCCACCTGTAGCGCCTACTTCTAACATTGTACATGTTGTTCCCATCGATAATGTAGTGACTCATAGCGAAGTTATAATGGCTCCTGCCTATAATACAATGCATACTAGAGACACCTCATCCACCTAATATCATAGATTTGATCTTGGACATTTTTAGATTCATCTTTATGTTTAAATATGACATTTGCATTTATACATTTTTTACATTTTTGAGCAAAGTATATAATTTTTGTAAATTTTGGATTGCTTATAAATTTTGGCCGTGTGTAAGGCTATTTGAGGGTGTAACACTGGGTGTAACACTGGCAGTGACCTAAACCTAATGATAAATATGGATCCTATATTATGTAGATCGACTAATAGTGTAAAATCGGATGACTCAGAATCATCAGAAATTAAAAGGATCATAAA
>CANUEP010010671.1:0-46534 GCA_947857235.1 Jatropha podagrica | reverse complement strand
GGGGTAGATTGTGCATATATTAGAAAGATACTATGAGATCTTTAGGAGATATTAGGATAGAATCTTGTAATTATTGGGGTAGATTGTGCATATATTAGAAGGATATTAGGATATCTTTAGGAGATATTAGGAGATTATTTTCCTATTTTGAACTATTTTCTGTGTATTATATATACCTTAAACTGTATATGAAAATTCATCAAGCTAATTGCTTGTTTCAAAACTACTTCTTCCCTCTTTCACATGGTATCAGAGCCTATAGTGGTGTTAAAGATCTCATAGTATCTTTCTAATATATGCACAATCTACCCCAATAATTATAAGATTCTAACACATATAAACATCGTAGCAAACTAACCCATCGAGCATCTGGAAGTAGACGACCAAGCCGACGAATAGAAACACGAGAGAAAGTTCCGAAGTTCTCTGTAATTCCATATCCTTCTGCCTCTAACTTCTCTAAGATATTCTCAATACTCTCCTTCCCCTGTAAAAACCAAGGCCAAAATTTTGCACAGTACTATAGGAAAAGATACTGGCTAGGTTTTGCTAATATTTTAATACCTCAACAACGGGAAAATAAGCACACTTGAGGCATGCATTAGCTTCTTGAGATGCTTTTATCCCTGAAATATCTAGTCTGAGAAACTAATGGTAATAAATATGCTCAAAGTTGGTAATAAAGATTTATATGGTCCTGACACGAAGAAATTATCAGTTGCACGAACAGGGGGCAGGGGGGGGGGGGCACTCATTCTTAGAAACTGAATAAAAAACAATAATTTGTTTACCTGGACTATGTCTGGCATTATGTTTCACAGAAAAATGGAGCTCGAAAATAAAATCAGGACCATTGCAAGAGTGCAAATTAGTAATTGAAACCTCCCCACCTTCAATCTCAGCTAAATCAATGCCATTAACCTGACAAACACAAGATTTGTTCTCAGGAATAGCAGACTTCCCTGGCTAAGTATTCTTGAACTCCCGAGTTACGTACACTAAAAACTCAAAAAGAAAAACGTAAAGTAAATGCCAAGAAACTATAAGATTTATGAATTGCAAAATAATCAACATAATTTGCGTGCTTCGTCTTTGGCCAAATCCTAACTTTATTCCTTGCTCTGGTACAGCATTGATAGGTCTTCACTCATGAAATGAGAGGTGGGCCGTAAGAGCAAATAGAACTCTTCATATAACATAGATAGCCCTTCTGTGTAGTTTGTCATCAATATCAACAATCATAAACCTTAACTTACTCCACGGTATGCATTAGAGGTTGGATATAATTGTAGACATTGTCTACAAATGGACTCTGCGAGAGTTGGAGATCATAAAAACTGCGACTATCAATCATATCCAAAAACCAATGAAAGAAAAATGTGAAGATCATCATATGTATGGTCATCATCAAAGTCTAACACATATTAGATGAGGATTCATTTCACACCTGTAACTTAATTGGTCTCACTGTCTTCCCTTTGTTGCAGAGGTCATCATACTGCACATAGATAAACTAAGTGGTAAGAAAAAATGTTGAAATTTGAAAGGATAAAAAGGAAAGAATAATTAAATGACAGTACACAAAATAACACACACACACAAAATATATAAATGTGCAGGTCTAGATGAATTTGACTTTTCCATCTCTTTAATCTTCAGAAAGCACCCAAAGCAGGCTCTAACTAATGGTGCAGCAGAAAGGAAAATAAATTAGATGGGAAAAATAAGAGAAAAAAACTGAAATTGAATTTCCTTTAAATTTTTTGTACGTCTCATGTAAGAGAGAGAAAATTAAACTTCACTTTGGCATTATTCATCGAGCAACTAGTTTTGTTTGTTGGTATACAAGGGGTGTATAAGAAAAGTTAAAAAAAAACGTTAAACTTACTTCCCCATCATTTCCCTCAATTTCCTCTCAAATGGAAGGAATAAAGTGTTTTGAAGGGAATAATTTCCCTTACTTCCCCTCCTGTTCTCTTCCTATTTTAGTTGCCAAACAATGAATGGTAAGTTTCTCAGTAATTAGGGTTCAATCAGAAGACTTTCTGTAACCTTAGTTTACAACTCCTAGCCATATAACAATTGAAATCTATTGAAGGTACTCTTACATTGTAGGAAGAGATTCTCAGAGGCCAAAGGACTCATTCAATTGAGAATGAGAGACACTCATGAATGAAAAGGACAAAGAAAATCCATAAGGACATCATTTATTTTCTCAAATGGAATCCAAAGCAAAATAAAACTACAAATTGATAACGATACCAGTAAACATAATGTAATCTACCTTTGATAACTTGTATAAATAATAAAATTGATGCACATAACAAATGCCCATCTAGCCTAGTCAGTAGAGCACAAGGCTTTTAACCTTGTTGTCGTGGGTTTCAGCCCCATGGTGACTATTACATATTTCCTCTGTTATTTTTTATTGATAAAATAAAATACAAAAGATGAAGCTTTTTAATTGGTGTAGACCACCTGAATATATGGAAAATAGATATCCTTCAGCCTGCATTGAAGTTGATATATTTCCAAGTTTTTCATTTTAAGCCCAAATATCTCCACCTGCCAAGTATTTTGCAAATTATATAACATACTATTGTAAAATACACTTTCATGAGAGCAACACGAGTGCTTGATGAACAATTCAGGGTTTACATTTATGATATGAGGTCACAAGCCATTTTCTGAAGGGTTTAATGAAACATATGAGACGACAAAACATATTTACATAATTGAATAAATATCCAACATATAAAGACATCACAATCTCTTCAGCAGCCGAAGTCAACATGGTCTAAATTTTGAATATTTGCATATTTGCAGCAAATGCAGTATAACTACAGTAAAACTTACAACATAAGTTGACAGCATTAGCTGTAATGCATGATGACCTCAAATTTGAGGTATAAGCTTTATGATATTGAGCATCTGAACAAGCTGAGCCTTCAAGGCCACACAAAGGTTCTATAAAAGACATGACAATTGTAAAGGAATATTTTAACTGGCGGATATACAGTGCCTTCCTAAGAAAAAAAAAAAAAAAAAGGAAGAAGAATTATAAGGAACCTGCTTCTATGTCTACCTTTTTAGATGTACTACAATATTAAAGGAACCTATGATCTACCTGAGAAACTTGATTAAGTTGCAGAATTTATCTAGACCTGAACCAATTCAGTTGTTCCAAAAGCCAAAGCAAGTCGAACTAAAATAGCAAAGGGTACAGAATAACTTGTTCAAATTATACCCCAAGCAAGATGTCATAATTAGCCCATAATAAAAGACAATCTCAATACTGAAATTCCATAAATTCTAGATAAATAAAAATGATAAATAGAGATCAAAATTAATAGAGAACTGCACAATGGCCTTCTAGTTGAATGAAAAACTTGATTTTAAACATTTAGTAGGAAAATAAAGGAAGGAATTTTATGTAGTAGATTACCTTTGTAAAGCTTCCCTGAGGAGATTCTCTAATTTCATCTTTTGAGGGATTCCGCATGCCTCCTTTAGTCTGAAATAACAGGTATGAATGGACTTCAAGAGTAAAAAATGATGCTTCTGCTAGTAAAAATATCTTGAAACTTGCAATATCATAATATGGCAGACCAGAAGAAAAACGCATCTCTAAGAAGTTAATTACCCTCCAAGTTAGTTCAGACTGGGAATTGCTGAGCAGAGCTTCTCTCTCAAGATGCAATGTGTACACTTTTCTTGATTCTTTTGTCTTGGAAGACACTAAAGCACGCCTATGACAGTAACATAATTTTGGTTACAGCCAAAACTAAATCTAGTGAATCACCTCAAAATGGATTGATATTTATTATCTATGTTGGTGTGTGTATGCATGCGTGTTGGGGGGAAGGGGAAGAGAAGGGTAAATAGGTCATACCTTCCCAAATGCATGGATGCAATAGGCCCTCCATATCCAAACATGCCAAAACAAGGCTGTGATATCACAGAATTCACATTGCATAACAAATAAGATAAGATTGGACTTTAGCTAAATTAATGATCACAGTACTTGTCTATGATTGAATTTCCTGAAGTCCAGAAGAAGAATAATAATAAAACTATAATCATCAATACAGGAACCAAAATTTGATAATTGGGAGCCATTACTTTAAGTGGAATAAAGATAAGATTCATAAGACAGTAATAAATGTACCATCAAGTATGGTGGTTTGCCCCCTATTGCCTCTGCCTTGTATGATCTGTGAACTGATGCTCCTATCTTTCCCCTGAATAAGGTTGATTAACATAAAGTCCTTCAGCAAAACTACATACTTTTACCATTTGAACTTTTTACAAGAATGAAGAATTGTGTGAAAGAAAAAATGCATTTAAGTCGGCATCCCTACTGTTAGCAAATCATTTAAAAACTACCATGGTTGTGAACTGTTTAATTAATTGGCAGTTTGAGAAATGCCAAAAAGGGAGAAGTGATAAATTTGATTCATTAGATCAAACAATTATTTGGTAAGTGACTTCTCATATTCCTGAATGGGAAAATTCATTACGGCTTTTTCTCCTTATCTTCATTCATTCGGCAAATTCTCCTCTCGTTCTCATTTTAGGAAAAATTATTAGCCCTCACATTTCTTTCGGAGTAAATAGAAAAATCACTTCAAAACAAACTATCCAATTAGAAATCTACTTTCCCTCCTTTTTAAGGCTAAGACATAAAAACTAATATAAGAATTTTGAATTTGATATTACATACCACTTCACAATGGAGCGTTCATCAGTATTATCCATTCCAGGACCAGTGTCAAAAATTGAAATTTTATCCTCCATGATGTCAACACTGCAAATTTAAGAAACTAAACCCGTAAATATATCATTATATTGTAAAAATTAGAATGCCTTCTGCGAAGTTTATGCGTATGAAACTATAACATTCACCAACCCAATAGCAAGGCCAGCTAAAAAGATTAGTTGCTCACGCAAATTTATATCAGCTAATCATGACTTGGCAAACCTTGGCCCCAGCAACAATCATATCATGTGGAAAAAGTCACGTCCAAAAATACTTCTATTTTGAATTACTGAAAAATCAAAAGCGGCCAACACAAACTTTGTGAAGGATTGATTAATTTATCAAGGGAGTGAAAGTATATCAAATATTGTTTAAGAACTAGTACAAAGTTGTTGATTTTCTATGTAAATGAGAAAGCTTTTCTTATTTCTTTCATACAATGAGATACAATTCACCCCTATTTATAGATGTAGGGTATTTTCAAAATACCTAAGCTACCCTTTACCCTAAACTATACTACTCATACATACAGCAATATATCACAACAAAAGTGTAACTATCCTCTGCTGTTACAGTAACAATATTACTTCAACGAAAGCAATTATCACAGACCATACTCAAATCACTAATAAATGAAAAAAAAAAAAAGTGAACTTCGTCCATCAGAGTGCTAATACATCCGCTGTATGAAAAACAGCCACTACTCACAAAACAAAAACCTCAATTAAAAGTATAATGTCACCTTATTGATCTCCTATCATTTTTACCATTTGACCAAACTGCTTGCAAGGAATTATCCTGGAAAATGACAAACAGACAATGAGCCATAAATGAATAACAAAAGAAGCTCAGAAACAAACCTGCTATCACAGTATGATCAAGAACTCACAATCAAATCTGCTAGAGCAGTTTCAAAAGTATACTCTTCTGGCAGCTCGCTTAGCAGGTTAGTATCTGGTGTCAAATCCCACATATTCTGCCAACCAAATAAGTCCAACTCCAAAAGTAAGTAGAACCATTGATCATACAAATTTGCTTGTGCAAGAAATTGTCAAAGTTAAATCAATTATTTAATCACATCTGAAAATTAACGAGTACATCAAATGTAGAGTAGCTACCAACCTCATAAGTATCGGCAGACACAGAGGAGCCGTCCTATTTCCATTTAAAAAACAAGTGAAAGTAAGCTCATAAATAGATGTACCCAAAAGACGTACAATACCACTAAACCAAACCTCCTTGAGATTTCATAAACAATCTTATAAAAGATATGAAAACGAATTTGACAGTTTAATAAATACAAAAACAAGAAATCTAATACTAACATGAAACCGTAAAATGTGACACTTGTGTGGCTTGAAATCAGCAAACTTAATCCTGTGTCTTATTTTGTTGTCGTTTGCATCCTCAAGATATAGATGTCCACTATTCCAATTCACAGGCATTTTGCTCTTCGTTACAGAGTGCCCCAGAGCATCACAACACTTTTTTTTAACCAATCCAATGAAATCTTCAAAACGCATTTCATCTCCAGTGTCCGTCAAACTCAATCCTATAGTCATTCCATTGGGTAATAGAATCTTAAACCTATAAATCTTTTCCTCAGTGGCCACTAGTTGCCTCTTGTTCCCTCTAGATTCCATTTTCCAGAGCAAGCAAATCTGCCAAAAGCAAAAGAACCATTGAAACAGCAACAGAATCAATTTAAAACTGATTGGAAGCCAATAAATCCTTTAAGAAGAATGAAAAAATCCTTCTTTTGAGCCAAAACCACACTAAAACAACAAAACTGGAACTGCAAAGTACTCAAACCGACCCGGCTTCTCAAGGAAAAACAATAATCGCTAAGGATGTCTTTTCGAAAAGGTAAAATAAAGCCTCCTTTTTGAGCCAAAATGAGACTACATATACAGACAAGACAAGAGAAACCGCTTCTCAAGCAAAACAGCCATGGCAGAGACGATAACTTTACCTATTTAGAGACAGAGACTCTATATGAGGCTTAAAGTAGAAAAATAAAGAGCTTATACACAAATGTTTTAGGGTTTCCTTGCAGAAGACGGAAAGTCATGTAAATAGAGAAACTGAAAAGTTAGAAGGAATCTGGAGAAGATGAAGAAACAAGACGATTCTTATATCTGCGCATTTTGGGTGGTCAGCAGCTAAAATGTTCGGAGTGCGTTTGCAGGTTAGCTGCCCACACCGTTACAGTGTGACACGTAAGGGTGCAAGTACTACACACAGAGTAGAAGCAAGTCAGCTTGCGGCCGTACGGAACCAACGGCTACTGATTATCTGACACGTACAGAGAATAGGGCCAGTGTGGGTCCTTACGTAGGGCCACAAGTCTGTACGCGTTTGTTATCCTATTGGTTTTTTGCTTTTTATCATTCAAAAATAAATAAACCCTGTTTGTTTAAAAAAGTTCTTAAGATGCACCACCCTAGGTGTAGGCCTAGCGATAAAGGACTTGTCAGCCTTGTCATCCACTTACTTCGCTAGTGTTCAATTTTCGGCACATCTGCTGCTCATGAGCTTGGCCTATTTAAATTAAAATGGCATTTGTCGCGTCGTACTCTTTTTATCATGGATTGAATATTGCAATACCATAATTCTTCAAAAAGGGAATAAATTCTTCCGCTGGTGTTTGGGGGTTGTGCGCCATATAAAATATCTTAAATCGGAATGTTAGCATTTAATCGATGAATCAAGCTAAAAGGAACAATAACTAACACGTATAATAATTTCTTTATATTCTGTTCAAAAAAAAAGTTCATAAAATGCGGTTTACTTATTAAAAAAAAAGTCATTTACTTTAGATTAGAATTTACAGTTCTTTTACTTGTTTTTTTTCCTTAAAAATCAAAAAAATATTAGCAAGCGTGATTCACAGCAGTGTGCAATATAAAAATATTATTTTACATTTCTCCAGAGAAGCAATTGTTGAAAAGTTAATTGGCCATTAAGCCAAGCCACACTTAATCAATTATATGCTAAAAGTCAAGAGCGAATATCAATTCTCACCACGTGTCAAGCTTAAGCAAAACATACTCATTATTTTCATGGCCATTATAGTTGTTAAACTCTCAAAATTTTAGAAAAGAATAATTTTGATTGGCCCGTCTTTAGGGTAAAACTTAGGTATATATATTGGAGTCCGAATAGTTCATGCAGGATTAAGATTCTAAATCCTGATTTAATTCCTATTTAAGATTATATTTAATAAGAATAATATTATATGTTAACAATAGTCTCCTCTTAGTTTTTTGGTCATTTATGCCCAAATGGATATTTATTTTTTATTATTATTATTATTATTATTATTATTATTTTTGGGGGGGGGGGGGGGGGGCAGGGGTTAATTATTGCTTTTGCGGAGCTCGAAGCTTCAGTTTCTTACAAGAGGCTACTTCATTAAATGATGTGTCTCTTAATTTGCCTTGCCTGGCCTATATAAAGATCAATTTCAATTCATTTCTTACTTTTGTTACTTTTTATCTTCAGAGCGTCTCTATCTAGATTTCTCTTTTTCTTTCTCTCTCTAAAGATTGCAAATTTCAGTAAGTTACTCCTTGTTTTCAGTCCATCTATTTTTGGTTTTTCTGGTTGGGATCATGAGTTCGTCTACTAGTGAGGATGTGCAAATAATAACCGAGCTTCCTGGGGGCGAGTCCCCTGGACGTCCTTTGGGCGAATCTTCTAGTCGTCCTGAGGGTGAACCCTCTAAATGTCCGGTGGGCGAGCCTTCTAATCATCCTGAGGGCGAACCCTTTGAATGTCCGACGGGCGAGCCTCAGGATGATGATGCAGATTCTGGTTAGGAGGAGGAAAGAAAATATCAGGATAGTTGACATACCTTCGGATGTAGATGAGGGCGAGTTACTTGACATTTATTATTCCTATAATATTCCTTTCGAGTACAAGTTGGTTTGCCCTTCAAAGGACATGCGGATTAATTCTTCTATGGATAGCGACTTTATTATGTTGTATGAGGAAGACCTTCATCCGGGAGTTCGCCTGCCTCCATCCGAACCTCCAACATCTTTTTTTAATGACTACCAAATAACCATAAGCCAACTCCATCCGAATGGTTTAAGGTTTCTTTGTGCTGTCATTGTATAGCCAAGGATGATGGGCATGACTTGAGGGCTAGTGCCCTTCGAGAGTTGTATAATCTTACCCTTCTTCCTTTTGAGGACCACTATTTTCTTCAGGCGAGGGCGAACTGCAATATATTCGCCAAGAAGTCGAAGATACCCTCTTTAAAGAATTGGAAATCCAAATTCTTCTTAGTGAGATTTGATGGTGGGCTTGGTGTACCGAACAACTGGTCTGTCACTCGCCAACGTTCTTTACTTCCTCCCCCCACCACTCATGACCGCAACCTTGCTGACTCTATCAAGGCTCGGGTCTATTGATTTGAGGAAAGTGATAGCTGACAACTATCCCCTCCAATCGCCTAGTGGGCCCGTTCAATCTCACCCCTCTGATCATGGTATATGTTGTTCCTTAATAACTCTTGTTTATGATTAAGCTAACTAACTTAGTTTAATTTTTCTTCTTGTTTTGTGTAGGTATGGCACCAAAGAAGGCGTCAGGTTAAAAAATGTCTAAGGTTGCCGAAGCTATGAGGCGGCGAGCCTCCTCTAATGCTCCTGCAGAAGTGTCTCCTCCTTCTCCTTCTGCACCAACTCCTAATCGAATTCCAGCAGAGCCTACTGCCGAGCCAGTGGTGAGTCCTTCTGCTGCCACTCCTTCTACTGAGCCTTCAAGGAAGAGATCAAGAGAAGATATTCCTTGTGGTTCAGCTCGTCCTACTGCCCCTCCTTCGGGTCCTCCTACAGCTCAAAGGCCTAGGGCTTTTGATCTCCACTCGTACTTCATCAATAGGTACGGTTCCCAATGTACTATTCGGGATGATGGTCCCAATCGAGAGCTAGCTCGGGCCTGCCTCTTTCCTGCTGATAGGCTCTTTTTCGAGCACTATGATGATCGGGGGACTGCTAACTTTATAAACCAATGTCTCTTCCAAGCTATTAACGCCAACACTCTCCAATATGATCGGTTGCAAAGGCTGAAGTCTGCTAATGTTAATCTGGAGGTGAAGCATAATGAAATTGAGGCTACTTTGAAGGAGGTAGCTGCATCCATGAAGGCCCAAGATGAGTAGCATAAGGTCGAGCTAGCTTCTCGCGATTCAGACCTTGAGAAAGCACGCGAGGAGAATTGGGGCCTGGTTAATGTAAATAAAGGGTTAGAGATGAAAGTGGGAGAGCTGGAGGGGCAATTGAAGGAGCTGCAATCTGAACTCGAAGGAGCAAGGCGATGGGAGGAAGAAGCATGGCGAAAGGAGGAATCTCAAGAGGATGATTTGGCGCGAGCTTGCTTGAGTTTGCGCACAAACATTTTAGCTGGACTGAAGGTGAGGCAGCCGGATACAGACTGGGGGTGGGTGAATGACGTCTATCCAGAGGATGTTGAAGATGATGAGGAAGAGAGGCAGCCCTCTTCAGGAGCTAGTTTGCCTACTCCATCTGAGCATGGCGTTTACTAAAGTTTAGTTTTAGGAAAGGTTTTGTATAGATTTTGGTAGGTGTAGTGTAGGATCTTCTTTGTAAAGAACTTTTTGACTTGATGAAAAATTATCTATTACTTTTTCAACTTCTTGTGCATATTTTAGTGTTTTTCTTAACACATCGTACTTAGTCATTTGAGTGAATACAAAAGTTATTTAGCTAGTATCTGTTTGGCGAATAGGTTTGGCGAATTTGTTCAACGAACATGTTTAGGCAAACGTGTTAGGGCGAACATATTTAGGCGATTAAGCTTAGACGAGCATGTTTTTGGCGAGCTCATTTATCTGGTGAATATATTTTCTTACTTAGTCATGTTAGAGTCATTTAGCGCTTGTGTAGTGAACGTGTTTGGCGAGCATGTTTGTGATGTTTAACTAATGTTTTTTGTATCTATGTGTTGATATTTTGCTATGTAATCACAATTTTTCTTAAATAGGGGAATATCTAAGGCTTTTTTTTTCCCTTTTTGCTGGTGAGATGACTCATTTAGAGCGAAGCTGGGTTGTCAAGGCATCTGGCGAACTATTGCCATTTAGGCCTTTAGAGATATGTCCGAGCGAATGGACTGACCATGGGCCACTTAGGCCTTTGGAGATATGTCTGAGCGGATGGATTGACCATGGGCCGCTTAGGCCTTTAGAGATATGTCCGAGCGGATGGACTGACCATGGGCCACTTAGGCCTTTGGAGATATGTCCGAGCGGATGGACTGACCATGGGCCGCTTAGGCCTTTGGGGAGTTTGTAGCTGCATTCAAATGTTAAATAGAGAACTAGAAGAAGATTTTTAGTAAGATCCTTCAGGAAAAACTTGATGCATCATGTCCTTTATAATATTTTAAGGATCGGTGCATCAAGTGAAAAAACCTGAGGTCTTATCTCATTTTTATTATGCATGGTAAAGAAGAATTTGTTACATAGTACAGAGTAGATGAGCATTTAGTATGCTCGTTTAAGGTTGTCACCATTCCACATTCGGGGAAGTTCAACTCCTCCTATTTTCCTTAATTTGTAAGTGTTTGCTCCTATTTGCGTTACTACTTCGTAAGGGCCCTCCCAGTTTTGCTCGAGCTTCCCAACTCCTGTCGAACCTTTAGTGATCTCTGCCTTCCTCCAAACTGCATCCTCTTCTTTGAATTGTCTAGCTTTGACCTTTTGGTTGAAGTATCACCTTATCCTTTGCTTGTATGCTTTTGTTTGCGCTGTTGCACTTTCTCTGAGTTCTTCTGTAAGATCCAGACTAATTTTTAGGCTTTCATTATTCTCCTATTCGTTGTGTCCCTTAGTTCTTCTAATAGGTAGCCCAATCTCCACTGGTATTAGTGCTTCTATTCCGTACACCAAGGAAAAAAGCGTTTGCCCTATTGCTTACCTAGGTGTGGTCCTATATGCCCATAACACACTGTTAAGTTTGTCTACCCAATTAGCCTTTTCTCCATCTAGCCGTTTCTTCAATCCTTGTAGGATGGTTTGGTTGGTGACTTCAGTTAGGCCATTAGTCAGTGGATGGGCTACTAATGTGAAGTGCAAACTAATGTGCCACTCATGGCAAAAGGATTTGAAGGCTCCTGAATCAAACTATTTTCCATTATCAATAACTATCCTGTGGGGAACCCCATATTGGAAGATGACATTGTTTCTGAAGAAGCTAATGTTCCGAGCTGGTGTAATGGTGCTGAGGGCTTCTGCTTCTACCCATTTCAAAAAGTAATCAAATGTGACTACCACAAACTTTCTTTGAGCCATTGTTGTAGGAAAAGGCCTTAGTATATCAATTCCCCACTATGCGAAAGGCCAGGCTAAATTTATTGATTGCAGCTCTAATGAGGGTTACCTAGAAACTTTATCGTATTTCTGGCATGTCTTATAATGGCGAATGTATTGCCGAACATCACTTTTCATCATAGGCCAATAATATCCTGTAAGCATGATTTTTCTGATTGTAGCATCTGAGCCCTCATGTGCTCCCCTAACTCCTTCATGCAACTCACTGAAAATCTAGTTTCCATCCTCTCAGGTTACACACTTAGCTCAATGATGTGATTTTGACCTTTTGTAAAGTTCTCCATTATCCAGTGTATAGTTTGCCGCTTTTCTACATAGTTTAATAGCTTCCTGCCTATCGTCTGCTCGAACATCCCTCTCGAGAAAGTCTATTATTGAGCGCATCCAGCTATCATCACTTTAGGTGATCAAGACTTCCCATTTTTCAAAGCTTGGAGAGGTCAATTGTTCTATTGTAATCCCTTCTGCTAAAGCTTCTCCCCTTGACATAGCCTTAGCTATGGCATCCGCTTCCTTGTTGTTCGCCCTTTCTACCTATAATAGCTTCCATGTGTGTCCATCTTCTTTAATTTGCTGAAGAAGGGATGTGGTTAGGGAGTGGTATTTGACCAAATTTGGCTCTTTGGTTGTGAAGGTACCACTGATTTGACTCACCACTAGCTGTGAATCTAAAAAGATGTGGAGGACGAGAGGTCGCACTTCTAAAGCTAGCATCAGCCCTACTATCAAACCTTCATATTCTACTCCATTATTAGTCATTGGGAAATCTAGGCGAACTGCATGCTGCACTTTTATTTTCCCTGGTCCTTGCAAGACCACTCCTATCGCTGCGCTTAGGTTTCCTAAAGCCCCATCTGTGCAGAGTTTCCACGCATTTTCTTCTCGGTTCGGTATTGCAAATTTCGAACCCCCCCTTTGATCTTCCCCAGAGAACTCTGCTACAAAATCAGCCAGTATCTATGCTTTCATTGTCGTGCGGGACTCATACCTAATGTCAAACTGACCTAGCCTGATGGACCACTCTGCTAATCTTCCTGAGGTTTTGGCTTGGTGTAAGATCTTTTTCAATGGATAAGATTTTCGGATAATAAGGGTATGTGAGTGAAAATAATGGCGCAGGCGGTTCGCAGTCGTGAGGACAGCGAAAGCTAACTTTTCTATGCTCGGATAACGAAGTTCGGCTCCTTTTAAAACTTTGCTTACGTAGTAAAAGGATATTGCTCGCCATCTTCTTCCCTAATGAGTACTGAAGCTACCGAACTCTCAATTGCTGCCAGGTATAAATAGATAAATAGAGAGGTTCTTCTTTTTTGGGTCTACTCAAGAGTGGGTTAGAGGATAGAAATTCTTTGATTTGGTCAAAGGCGACCTGGCATTGACTGTCCCATTTGAACCCTTTCAACTGCTTCAGGGTTTGATAAAAAGGTATGCACCTTTTAGCCGAACAAGAGATAAACCTTCCCAAGGCAACTATTTGATCGTTCAATTGTTGGACTTCGTGTATGTTGGCAGGTGATTTCATCTCTATGATTGCTTTGATCTTCTCAAGGTTCGCCTCTATTCCTCTCTGAGATATCATGAAACCTAAGAATTTTCCTGCTTTGACTTTGAATGAACACTTCTCTGGGTTGAGTTTCACGCCAAACTCGCTCAGAATGTGAAGTGCTTCTTGTAGATCTCTGGGATGGTCAGCCGCCCGGATGCTTTTTACTATCATATCATCAACATATACCTTGGCTGTTCGCCCTATTTGCTATTTGAACATGTGATTGACTAGTCTTTGATACGTTGCACCAGCATTTTTCAACCCAAAGGGCATAACTTGATAGTAGTAGGTACCCCTGTCTGTGACAAAACTTGTTTTTTCAGCATCCAATTCGTCCATTCTGATCTGGTGGTACCCTGCTGCTACGTCTACAAAGCTATACACCTCGTATCCAGCTGTCGAGTCAACTAATTGATCAATGTTGGGCAAAGGATACGAGTCTTTTAGGCATGCCTTGTTCAAATGTGTAAAGTCAACACAAAGTCTCTACTTTCCATTCGGTTTAGGTACTAGAATAACATTCGCCAGCCACTCCGGATAGTCTACTTCTCTTATGAAGCCCGCCTTCAAAAGCTTATCAACTTCTGCTGCTATCACCTGTTGCCTTTCATAGCCATGATTTTGTTTCTTCTGCTTAATGGGTTTAAATTTTGGATCTCTGCTAAGCTTATGAGAGATGATGTTCAAATTTATCCCCACTATATCATCTGTGGACCACGCGAAGCTATGTATGTTATCCTTCAGGACTGCTTTCATACCCTCCTGTACTTCATTCGGTAAATCAGCTCCCAATTTTATCTTTTTCCCTTCCTCTATATCCCATGTAATTAATTCACCCACCGGTTCAAGGTTGGAATCTCCTTTATGCCTAGGAATGTCAAAAGGAAGGTGTCTTGTGTGCTGATCCATCGATTCTTCTCCTGGCATCCACATGATTGGTCAAGTAAGTGGTAGACCCTTCAAAACCACCACATAGGCTTCTCGTGCTGCTTTTTTATCACCCCTCACTACTATTACCTCACCTCCATCAGAGTAGAACTTCATGGTTAAATATTTGATACTGGTTACTACCTCTAATTCATATAGGGCGGGTCTTCCTAATATAGCATTATAAGGTAATTAAAGATCTGCCACCATGAATTCTAGTTTAACCCTTTTTGAGAGTTCCCTTTCATAGAGTTCCATGTCCAAATCTATTGCGCCTGCTACCTGAACTGGTTTACCTGCTAAACCGATGAGGGGGGTACGGATGGTCTTTAACTTTGCGGTATCTAGTTTGAGGGCTTTAAATACCTCTATAGTTAACATATTAACCGCACTGCCTCCATCCACTAAAATCCTTTTCATCAGAAAGTTATCCAAGATACCCTCAATCACTAATGCATCATTATGTGGCATCCGAACTTATTCACCATCACTTTCTGAGAATGAAATGGGCTGCCTAAGGTTAGGCTTTTATGATGGTAGGATAGAGTATATCTCTCTAGCTCTCCTCTTTCTCGCTGAGTTACTATCACCACCTGTCGAACCACCGAATATGGTATGGATGGTTCCTATGGTCCAAATCTCCTTATCACGTTTGCTCAACTGCCCTTTCGCCTGCTTGTTCTTCCCTACAAACTGTTTCAATTCACCCCTCTGTATAAGGCGTTCGATTTCTTTCTTCAACTGCCAACAATCATCAGTCTCATATCCCGTATCTCTATGGAACTCGCAATACTTGCTCCTATCCCTATTGCCCATTGCATCATCCCTCATCTTTTTAGGATAGGTACATGAGATTCGGTCACCCTGTTCCTTAATCCACGACAAAATGTGTGATCGTGGTCTATTTATTGGAGTAAACTCAGTATCCTTCCAAAACGTGTCACCTCTAGAGTATGGGGTTCGGACCGGGTAGCTAGCTCTGATGGCCGAATGGGTGACCTCCTCCTAGGTGAATGCCTGCTTCCCACAGGCGAATGTCTTCTGGGCTTATGCTTTTCTTCTCTTACCGGCTTGCGTTGTCGTTGAATTTCATAAGCTTCGTCCAGCCTAGTGTATTTATGAGCTCTCGCCATGAGCTCGGCAAAGGTTGAAGGTGGGTCAATGCTCAAACTTTCAAACAGTTTATTGTATTCAATTTTTGGCCATCGCACTGACCACTACCTCATCGTTCAAATTCTCCACCTGCACGGCTACCCTCTGGAACCTAGCCACATACTGGCGTAAGGTTTCTCCTTCTTCTCTTTTCAAATTTACCAGGTCAGACGAGATTTTTTTAGATGGGATGCAAGTTATGAATCTAGCTCGGAATGCTATGGCTAGCTGTGAAAAGGAATGGATGGACCCGGTCTTGAGTGTTTGGTACCATTCTTAGGCAGCGCCTTTGAGGGTGATCAGAAAGACTTTACACATTAGGTCTTTCGAGCTAGTCTGTACGTACATGATGGTTCAAAAAGTGGCTAGGTGGCTTCTGGGGTCAGTGTAACTATCATATGATTGGAAGATAGAAAGCTTGAACTTAGGTGGAAAAGTTGCCACCAGTATAGTGGGGGATAAGGGAGAATCCTGACAAAGGTCTTAATCTCCATTCTCTTTTGACTCGTTGCACTCTCACACTATCTCTTTAACCACATCCCGGAGGTTCGCCTCATCTAGAAATTGGGTGTGGCTTACCTCATGGCCGCGAGTGTGGGTAAGCCTTGACTCAGCTTCCTAATATAGATTAGATAGAGATCGGGCTAGGTGTCTAGGCGAAAGTGGGTGAATCTTTCCTTCGTGAGGGAGTAAATCTGTGGGTTTAGGAGGCGTGATGGGATCACCCCCGGGTGTTAAGCTCTCCAAAATACTCTTTAGGATAGTGGTAAATTGGAAGTAAGCTTGAGCTAAGGTGGTCGCTATTTGGGGATCCGTTATAGGTGGGAGAGTCAAGGTAATCGGGTGGTCAGGTTCAGCTTGTTCAAATGTTAGGTTTTCCAAGTTAGGGTTTCCAGCAGGATTGGCGGCCATGATGAATGAAGAGCTGCAAATTGGCTAGGCTAGGATTAGGGAGAGATTGAAGGTGTATTCTACGCTCACCGCACCAATTGTTAAATTCTTAGAATTTTAGAAGAGAATAATTGTGATTAGCTCATCTTTTGGGTAAAATTTAAGTATATATTGGAGTCCGAACAGTCCATATAGGATTAGGATTCTGAATTCTGATTTAATTCCTATTTAGGGTTATATTTAATAAGAATAATATTATATGTCAACAGTACTAAAATAAATAATTTACATGTGCCTTTTTTAATGAAAATGAGAATTTATTTTTCTAATTGTTTTTATCAAATATTCACTTAATTTAATTAATTTTATTAAATCGAACTATTTTTTCAATAAAATTAACTCTTTTATTAGCTATTAATTGTTATAATAATTGTTGTTACAGTAACGGTTAGTTGTTTAATATTTTAAATATTAAAGGAAATAATGTTTAATGCATGATCAAATTTTTTTTATTATGAATATTACCTCACTGAATAATATAAATATTAGAACTACGAATAACCACATTTTTAAAGTTTCGGCTCCAAAATCAACGGTTTCGATTCTAAATAATGTGGAACCATAATGAAACTAGAAACTAATGGTTTCGGTTTCGATTTGAAATCGGCCGATTGTGGTTTTTAAACAGCTCCATACAGTTCTCTGATCAATTTCTCGAATAGTTCTCTAACTAATTTTTCGGACATTTCGCATAATTTTAAAATAAAAAATCTAACTTGTACATATACCCTTAACATAACTAAACGTTACATATCTATTTACAATTGTTAGGGAGTTAATTTGAAAATTTTGAAAAAAAAGTTTTAAAAAGATAAAAATTGTGTTTGAACCGCTAGTTTTAACTGGTTGTTAAATTTTTGGTTCCGGCCAATTCTCGAAAACGACGGTTCACAGTTCTAAAAAGCTAAGAGCCAAAACTAAACCGTAATCTCTCAATTACGATTTCGATTCTGGTGAATTTTGATTCTGCACGGTTTCGATTTTGATTCTAACGAGTTTCAAACTAATCCCTCGGAGTTTTTATCAGAAAAAAGTTAAAAAAATTCAAGTTAGCGATGTCCACAATAATGCAATTTCACAACAGAGGCCTACTTTTACAAAGCAAAAGCAAAAGTTGTTTTATTAGGAAAAATTATTGGCCATGTAACTGGAAACCTGACAATAAATGTATAATAAAGCAAAAGCAAAAGCAAAGTAGAAGTATTTTCTTTTTCTTAGGAAAACGAAGAATGCTTTAACAAAGCAAAAGCAAAAGCAAAGTAGAAGTATTTTCTTTTTCTTAGGAAAACGAAGAATGCTTTAACATGCTTTGTTAAGAACCTGATAAGAAATAAAGAACAAAACAAAAGCAAGAGTGTTTTATTAGGAACCTGACAAGAAATCTACTGAAGGGAAAATTAATTCACCATGCTTTGTCATTTGTTTTAAGAATTGTTTTGAAATGAAAATGATTTTAAATTGTACTTAAATTACTAGCAAGCATATAAATATATCTAGTATTTTATAGAAAAAATTTTGTAGCACACTATACTTTACGAGTGATACATTATTACTTTGAATTACAAATTTTGTTAATATTTTATTTTTTTTTATATTAACAATAATATTTTTTGGATTTTCGACATTTATAGGTAAAATATTTATTTAATATGTGATTAAAATAATTTATCTATAAATAATTTTTAAAAAAATTTTCTATCATTTAGCCTCCTTAATTTAAAAAATTTTCTTTTAGCATCTCTAGTTTTGGAGTTTGGCTCCACCTTTTGCTGGAAGGTATATATAAAGAAATATTTGTATATAGCTATAGAGATAAGAAAAAATTTTAAAAATTCAAAAGTTTTAAAACTTCAAAATTTGAATTATTCAAAGTTTTAGATTATTTTTTAAAATGATGATTACTGAAATGTTCCATAATTTTATTTTTTTAGAATTTACATTTAAAAATTTAATGGAAATTCTAACAAATGAAATTACGCCGTATACATATTTTAATATTGACATTCGACCTGCAAACCAGTTTGATTTGCTGAAAACCAGTTGAAAAACTGGTAAATTGATTGAAAAAATGAACCAAACCATTAGGGTGGATCAAATCAGTTCGAATCGAACAGAAATGGCACAACAACCCTAATTTTCCTTTTTCTTCGTCTTCTTCTTCTTTCTTGCTCTCTTTGCGCTGTTCAGCCTCTCCTCCTTTCTCTTTCTTCTCTCTCTCTCTCTCTCTCTCTCTCTCTCTGCTCTCTGCGTCTCCAGTCGCCGGCCACCAGACACGGACTCGACGAGCTTCATCGCACCGCCATCGGTCTCAGCTCCTCCTTTCTCGCGCTCGATCTCAGCAAGCTCAGAGGCGCCTGCGACCTCCAGTCCCGATCGTCGCTGCTTCATGACCTCAGCCACCTGCTGCTCGCAACTCCGGTGAAGGCAGCGCCACAAGCGAGCCGCGACGCCGGTTGCTTCGGGTCGGCTTCAGTGACTCCTAAGGCTTTGGGTTTTCTGTCTCTCTTTGTTGCAACGAGCACTGACCGTCTCCGGCCAAATAAATTTTTGACTGAGTTTGGGTACCGGAAATTATTTTGGTTGTTAGCCAGAAATTAATTAATTTTATTATTTTTGTAGTTAGTCAGTTTAATTTAACTTTTGGTATTGAGCAAAATATATTATATTATGTTGATTTAATTATTGGACCTTAATTAATTAAAGCGTAATTTTATTAGCACCAAATAAAATTAAAAATTTTAATTGTTATAATTAAAGGATTTTAATTAACTAGAAATTCTTGTGGTGAGTATTAATTTGATTATTAAGGTTTGAATAATTAGAACAAATTGTTAGTGAGTGATTTGATGAGATTAAGCTAATTTTGATTAGGAACAAGTATTGGATATATATGTATATATACGACAGAATTTAATTTAAGGGTTTTAACTAAAGTTTTGAAAATTGGCCGGTTCGATCGAAAATCGGATTGTGATCTCGTCCGAATTACATTGAAAAATTAAATGTTTAAGAAATCATACTGAACTGGTAAATATCAAATAAAATCAGCTAAAAACTGTTAATCAGACTGATAAATTCGATTTGATTTCTAGGTATTTTTAGGAATTATCGATTTTTTTTTTTTAATTTTGACCTCCTAAAAATTAGGTCCATTAATTTTTTAATCTTTACACCCAAATCCTAATATATTAGTTAAATGAAAAATAATAATATATTTTATAGTAATTAATTTTTTTAGTTTTAAATTTATTCATATTTTAGTTTTTAGAATTATTTACTAATTTTTATTTTTTTAACTCAAATTTGAAAATTTTTTAGTTGAGTTCAATTTTTTTAACTTATACTTTTAATTTTATTTAATAAATATATTTAAAAATATAATATATAAAAATTCGGTTCAATTGTATTGAATCTGGTTGAACCCTTTAATTTGGTGAACCCCTATCTTAACTTGTCTCATAATACTAATTTTGACAATTATAATTATAGGATTTTTAGTTAATTAGAATATTTGTTAGTAAGTATTAATTTAGATGGAAAATTTTAATAAATTAAAGCAGTTTTAATTGTTGTTAAATAAATTCAATTGAGAAATTTTGGTGATAATTGTTGTTGGAAAATACATTATGAATTTCAGGTATATTTGATTAAATGCATGTTATAAACTTCAAAAAGGGAAATCGATGGTGTAATTTAGTTTAAATTAAAAATTTAAGATAGGACAATAAAATAAGAAAGGAATATATTATTAAGAAAATTATAGATTTTAAAGGTTAATTCACAAGTAAAAGTATAAATATATTTTTGTGGCAGTTAAGAATTAAAGTTTAAGTGATTAAAAAATAGAAATATATCTTCTATGATTATTCAAGATTAAGAATCAAATAAGATAATTAATTAAATGGTTGACGAGTATTTGGAGATAAAAAATAAATTAAGTAAAAAGAAATTAGTGATAAGTAGCAATTATTTCAAAAATTAAGATTATATTATGTGAATTATATTATTTAAAATAATATAATAAGTTGATGGAAGTATTAATTTTGAGGTTAATCTAGAATGATATGATTTATTGGAATTGAATTGAAGGTTTATTATAATTTATAAATTAAGAGTTGAATATAAATTGTTATTATGGTGGTTGAATATTTGAATTGATTGATTGCCCAACGGATGAGCTTTGTAAGGAGTAATAATCATAATACTTTGCCAAATTCGTTATTGCATAATTTAATTTTAAAACTTGTGTATGTTATTTCTAAATTTTTATATACATAGCATATGAATAGATGAATATGCATTGATAAATATTATGGATAATTGCTCTGTGCATGGTGATACGTGATTGTTGTGTAAGAGTTGCGATGATCACTTGGATTGAGAGCACGGGCATAGTGAGAATGCCAACAGTGGGCCATATGTAGTGAAAGTGGCGCTTTCTTTATGTACCCCAGATTATAATATTTATCATGGAAAAATGTTTTATGAAAAATATTTTTATTTGAACTTATTTTGCCCAAATAGGGGTGGGCTCTCTGGGTACACAAGTCACAGAACCATGAGATTATACCGTGGATATTATTTTAAGGTGAGCATGGTCTTGTTAAGGTGATTTCACTGACTAACGACCACTTAATGTGCATATAATTATTGTTATTTGTGGATGTTATGATTGACATTGTGTGAATAGTGAATGTTCAACTAGAATAGTTTAAGTATCATTCATGTGAATGCTTGAGTTTAGTATTTCTACTCCCTTTTAATTTTTTTAGGAGATGCTAATATGTGTAAGATAGATTTTATCTAATAGAGTAATAGAAATTAAGTGTAATAATTATACAGTAATAGAAATCTGCAGTTATTATAAGAGTTCAATGAATATAATAACAAAATTAAGTGTATATGAATCTTTTTTATTTGAAAAGTTGATTTTTGAGAATAAGCCCTTGAAATAGTTTGGATCATCAAGATTATAATAAGTCGTCCAGTTGAATATTTTATTGGACTTGTGGAGTGGTAAGTGTTAACATATAATAACAAATTATTTTAATTAAATAAATAGACTCCTAAAATAATTCTAAATAAGAAGTAAATCAAGATTCAGAATCCTTATTTGATACGGACTATTCGGACTCCACTATATATATATATATATGCTAAATATACCATAAAATCGGGTTAATCACAATTATTCTCTCCCAAAATTTTGAGAGTTTAACAATTGGTGCGGTGAGCGTGGAACACACTTTCAACCTCTCCCTAATACTAGCCCTAGCCAATTTGCAGCTTTCCATTCATCATGGCCGCCAATCCCCTTGAAAACCCTAACTTGGAAAACCTAATAGCTAAACAAACTAAATCTGGCCACCCGATCACCCTGACTCTTCCACCTGTAACCGATCCCCAAGTAGCAGCCGCCTTAGCTCAAGCTTATTTCCAATTTATCACTGTTTTGAATAGTATTTTGGAGAGCTCAACACCTGGAGGTGATCCCATCACGCCTCCCAAACCCATAGATTCACTCCCCCATAAAGGAAAGATTCACCTACCTTCGCCTAGACATCCAGCTCATTCTCTCTCTAATCGGTATCAGGAAGCTGAGTCAAAATCCACCCATACTCGTGGCCAAGAGGTAAGCCACACTCAACTTTTGGATGAGACAAACCTGAGGGATGTAGTTAAGGAGATAGTACGAGAGTGTAAGGAGTCAAAAGAGAATGGAGACTATGGCTTTCGTTAGGATTCGCCTTTATCTCCCACCATACTGGCGGCAACTTTTTCATCCAAATTCAAACTTCCTACCTTTCAATCATATGATGGTTACACTGACCCCAGGAGTCATCTGGCCATTTTTTGAACCATCATGTACCTGCAGACTAGCTCGGAAGACTTGATGTGTAAGGTCTTTTCGATCACCCTCTAAGATGCTACACATGAATGGTACCAAACACTCAAAACACATGAATGGTACCTGCAGACTAGCCCAGTTCTTCCCGTTCGCCAATGGATTAAGTGGCAATGGCCTAAGTGGCCCAGATGTTCTCCTATGGCCTATGTGGCCTAGATGTTCTCCAATGGCCTAAGCGGCCTAGATGTTCTCCCATGGCCTACGCAACCTAGAGGTTCTCCCATAGCCTAAGTGGCTCAAGTTCGCATATGGCCTACGCAGCCCAAATGTTCTCCCATGACCTAAGTGGCCTAGATGTTCTCCCATGGCCTAAGTGGCCCAGATGTTTTCCCATGGCCTACACGGCCTAGATGTTCTCCCATGGCCTACGCGGCTTAGGTGTTCTCCCATGGCCTAAGCGGCCCAACTGTTCTCCCATGGCCTAAGCGGCCCAGTTCTCCCCGTTCACCAATAGCCTAACAAGCTAAATTCTCCCTATTCATCAATGGCTTAAGCGGTCTAGTTCTTCCCGTTCGACAATGGTTTAAGTGGCCTGGTTCTCCCAGTTTGGCAATGGCCTAAGCAGCCCAGTTCTCCCCGTTCGGCAATGGCCTAAGCAGCCTAAGTCTCCCCATTCACTAATGGCCTAAGCGGCCCAGTTCACCGCTTTCTCCAATGGCTTAAGTAGCTTAGCTCTCCCCCAGGCTCAAGCAGCCTAGCTCTTCTAAGGCTTAAGTAGCCTAGCTCTCCCGGTTCTAAGGGACCCGTTCTCCAATGGCTTAAGCAGCCTAGCTCTCCCCCAGACTTAAGCAGCCTAGCTCTCCCAAGGCTTAAGGGACTCAATCTCCAATGGCTTAAGCAGACCAGCTCACCCCAAGCTTAAGCAGCCTAACTCTCTTGGGCCTTAAGCAGCCCAGTTCTCTCAGTCCTAAGAGATATATTCACCAGCAGCCTAAGCAGCCCAATTTTTTCCATCCTAAGGGATAAAACCTATCTTGCCGAATTAACACATTGACATATACAACATTTACTACTTAAACTTAACTAGCACAGTCGATGGGTCATTATTTATCAAGATATTTTTCATTAAAACAAAAAACTCTTATGCATAAAAAATAATAAATAAATAAATAAAATAACTTCTAAAAATACTCTACGAATATTACATTTGGACATAAATGACCAAACAATTGATGGGGAACCACTATTAACATATAATAATAAATTATTTTAATTAAATAAATAGACTCCTAAAATAACTCAAAATAGAAAGTAAATCAAGATTCAGAATCCTTATTTGATACGGACTATTCGGACTCCACTATATATATGCTAATTATACCATAAAATCGGGTTAATCACAATTATTCTCTCCCAAAATTCTGAGAGCTTAACAATAAGTAGTGTTTAGACTTACTATGGGTCTCGGTGGTCTTTAAACCTACCTAGGTCATAGTGTCGATTGAGCCTATAGAATCAGATCGTGACATTTCTCCTAAATATATATTGATTAATTATTATTATAAAAACATTTAAATGAATCAACCAAGCACACATTTCAAAAAATAAGATAGAAATTTAAAATAAAAAAGAAAGGAGAAAAAGGAATGCTTGATATAGAGAGTGCCAAGTCATATTCTTGTAGGGTTTTTTTTTTCAGGATTATATATATATAATCGTGCTTCGCACGTGGGTATTTAAATAGTAATTTAATAATTATTGTAGTTAATTATATTATTATTCTTAATAAACTAATATGGATTATCAAATATTTAGGAAGAAACATAAAATTATACTTGAAATAAACTAAGAATATATTTAAAAATATTTATGATATTGCAAATAATGTTGTTTATAAATATTTTTATAAATATATTTGCATCATCATAAATATATTTAAATATATTCTTAGTTATATATATATATATATATATATATATATATATATAAGAGGATAATTTTGAGTTGGAACATCCTCCACACCCATATGAGCTCCTCTTCTAATTGAGAGTGAGCATCCTTAGCTATAGAATGTGCAAAACAGTTGCCTTTTATATTGATATGACTAAAAGAGAATTGATGGAACTAAGACATAAAACCTTTCAAATGTAGCATATGAGTCCCAAAATCATTAGCGGGAACAAAGGAAGCTTTCAGGCTAGAAATTATCGCCATGCAATCTGTCTCGAACTGCAAAGAAGTGAAACTCAATTGCAAGGCCAACTCCAGTCCATAAATCGCAGCCTCCACTTCAACTTTAGCAGGCGATAGCATCACATTCCAGCGTTTAGCTACAGCCGCCAGCACCTGACCCAAATGGTCCCGAAAGATCACACCTGCACTGTACCCCTGGCTATCTTGAATACTCACATATGTGTTCATCTTAATAAACCCAAAAGTTGGAGCCTGCCAACCCGAGACTTGTGCTGGGACGTGTTGAGCAAAAACAGGCCGACTATCACGACTCTGAACATCTAAAAAATCATGAAGCAAATTGAATGCACAATGTAAAATCTAGAAATCAGAAAGTTTCTTCTGTTGGCATAACCACTAGTTTTTGGAACGCCACAAAGCCCACACTATCATAAGAATCAAATGCTGCAGTTCCGCGAGAAGATTTTCTCGTTGCTGAAGGAACCAGTCCATCCAGGATAGAGGGGTCGCCACAGTATCAAAATGCAAAGGAGATAAACACCAAACTCTAATGACAACTGGGCAATGTAAGAAAACATGGTCTAGGGATTTTGCTGCCTCACCACAGTTACTGTAGACCGGGTCCACAACAACGTCTCATTTGCGCAACATGATTTTGGTCGGGAGTATATGGGAAAGAAGATGATAATGGAAATGCTTGACCTTAGGGAGCAATTGCTACTTCCATAGCCATTTTCAGAGCCCATTCTGAGCACCTGCATAAATAGATTCTATATCATTAAACTGAGATTGTAGCGCATATATATATATATGAAATTTGAAACAAAGAGAAGATTTGAAAGTTTTTTTTTGTTCAGTACTCTATTTTTCTTTTTTTTAGAAATTTTTAAAATTTTTTTTATTCTTTTGTATTGTGATTGGCTACAATGAACATTTAATGATAACATTATCTATATAAAATATGTAAAAATTTTAATAATAATTAAAACTTTTAAAATTTATATATATTTATTATCTATATTATCTATCAAGTATTCTATCATAAGAAAATATTTGATTTAACTATATAACTGTGTTTTTCTCTTTGTCCCCTTTCTCTTAAATACACTTTATATTCTATTATTTTTAATCAACAATCCAATTAGCGTCTGCAATATAAATAAACTGGTAATGATCTCTTTACCGTTATTATTATTATTATTATTGTTATTGTTGTTGGCTTGAAATTAAATTATTTTTTCTGATCATATTTTGATTGATTTTAAGATGCTCAAGCTTTAGCGGTATTCATCGGAATAATAATAATAACAATCCAATAAAGATTGGTATTTTGTGGATTTGACAAATAAAGGTATATTACTCTATCACCAATCAATATCTTTTTTATAATTCTTTGTCTAATAGTTGATTTTAGTTTTGTAATGGCTATAAGTCTATACTGTTGATTCATGAAAATTATTATATCTTTGAACATATAAGAGTAATTTCCAGTTGTTGAATCAATCAACCAATAAAGGAAATTATATAATCAGATACTATTTTTGTTCTTATATTCTTTGTTCATTTTCTCAATAGCAGTTGTATTGATTATTGAATTCGTTTATAAAATTTTTACGTTGGCTTTATGCTGGTAAGAGGGCATTCACATTGAATGGTTTCCATCAAATATTTTAGTTATTTATGTAGACACAATCACCAACAAGGCTTTTAGAATGATTTGATAATATATGATTGTAACATAGATGATAGTATTACATACATTGTCAACATTTTTTATAATCTTGCACAGATTAAAAATTAAATCATGAATTAAAAAAAAAGACTCATATGGCAACTTTGGTATAATATTTTGATGTGATAAATGTACAACTGTGTTTTATTTGAAGTAAATTATTTCTAATTAATAAGATAACAACTTCTTTTTTTAATTTTTTTTCCGATCTTTTTTTAAAGAGTGATTTATTATTAATTTGATAATTGATATTTTATATTTTAGGTTCATGAGAAGATAATTGTGTCGTCCTTATAAAAACCTCAGAAAGATAATTTAAGCAGTTTTATAATTACTTTGTCAAAGTTTTGAAGGTCAGAAAAATATAGCATGCGTAAAGAATTTTAGACAACTTTTAATGATTCAAATAATGAATGCAATTACTTTTTTCTTTTTAATTTTTTTCATTTTTTAAATACTGTTTTCGGTCTATTTATGTTTTTGATAGAAATAAAATTGCTCAAAAGAAAAAAAAAGTGTCTTAATATTATTAGTATTTTTTAAACTTAAATTTATTAATTTATAAATACATTATATAAAAGTTTAGTAAATACATCAATAATCACTTTAAGTTGTCACAATGTCATACCATGCTTAATTTTAATATTTATATAATAAAAACTCAAATTCAAATTATCTATTTTAAAATTTAAATCCATAATTTATCTAAATTACAATGAAAAGAAAACATTAATATGATTTTGAATCATTCTTACTATGTTATATCTGAATTAAAAAATTAAATTAATAATTTTAAAATTTCAAGTGAGCATCAATTTGTAACTGAATATGGGGTTATTATTATTAAGAAAATAAAATTTGATACAAAATTATAAATTAAAAATTTTTCAAAGTAATTCAATAGTAATAATTATCAAGTAATAACCACTCATTTTTTAGCATAACTAATATAACTAATATATGTGTGTGTGTGTTTTCCTTTTTTTGACATTGTGCTTCTTAAAAATTCAAATCCTTTTATCATATTGTGAAATTTCTATTAATTTGAATGTATATGTTTTTCTTTTCGTATCCAATTAGACCGTTTGGATTTATTATGATTATTAAGGACAAATGTTTTATATCAACTCAAAGTACTAAGCCTTTCAAATTGTACACCTTTTATGATATTATAATATTGTAAATTTACAATGTTATATTATTACAAATGATGGCTTACTTTTCTTTGTTGCAACTCAAATTAATATTTACCATTGTTGGATTATACCAAATAGGTTTTGAATGTTCTTGCTAATAATTTTGAAAATCAGCTCAACAAGGTTTGATATTTTTGTTTTGGAAGTTTTTGATTTGTTTGGTTTGATATTTTGTTCGACTTGGTTAACTTTCTTAATTAATTTTATTATAGATTCTTTTTGGATCTAATGTCGCAATGCTGGTGCAATATCCATCATACCCAATAACTTATTTTTTTTCCATTAAGACATAGCTACCCAATATGTGATATATCTTCTTTTCCATTTCTTTTTCTGTTTGTTCCTCCTTTCCTATTATGTTCAATGGAACATTGTACAAATGACTCAGTTACTGCATTCATTAGTTCCATAGGTTTATTCATTTATCTCTTGGTCAATATTCATAATCGCATGCACTTGATGGTGATTGTAATATCCGAATTTTTGAAACTCGAAACATTTCATTTTCTAATTGTGGGTTCACTTTTAAAATTTATTGAATGTAAGGAAATAAGATTTGTAAGGTATTGAAGAGATGAGTATAGAAAATTCTAAAATTGTTAGATGTTCAACAACATAAATGCACAAAAAAATATATACATATATCTTAATAAGAAAATCTAAGAATTGAATGAATAAAAGTCTAATTCAAATGAGTTTAAGTAATAAAAATATGGAATTACCAAAAAGGGCATATAGACTATTACTTAATGAAAGTAACTAAAGGGAATAAAAAGAAAATTTTATTCCTGATAGCTTAAAATTTGCATAATACAATACATAATTCATCCTTCTAAATTATGAAAATAAGTGTACTGAAGAACTAAACATTTTTTTTTTCACCTGTTCATATTTTCAGTTCAAACATAGCTTTCCCATTTCATTTTCTTCTTTTTATTATTTTTTATAAGACAACAAATAATTCAATCTCTAATTAATAAAGAGAGACAGATGTATTAAAGAAGTGTACATATTTTCACTGATTCACACCTTCATTTCAAATTTGATTTTCTCCCTTTTACATTTTCAAGTTAATTCCTTCCGTCCACATTTTTCTTGCAATCAATCTAATAATTATTAAAAATCAATCATCACAAAATACCAAGTGAATCATCATTTAAATTAAGAAAAGAAAAGACAAATGTATTAGAGAAAATACCACATTTTCTTTTATTCACATCTTCATTTTCAAACTTAGTGTTCCCATTTTATTTATTTCTCTATAAATACCCTACTTTTCTAAGATCATTTACCATAAAATATTAGAAATATACAAGTGTTGTGAGGAAGGATTAAACCAACAAGTGATAGGAAAAAAAAGAAAATCATAAGGAAGCAAAGAAAGATATGGAATCCAAAATTCTGTCTTAGAATTTAAATTATATTTCTTAAGTTTTAATCTTTATTTTGATGAATCAAAGCTTAAAATTTATCTTTACAATATATTAATTAATCATTCAAGATGTAGACATTATTTTGGATAGAAAGTAATTAAACATGTAAAAGCTAAAAAAATTTTATTTTTTCAAACTATCTTAATAAGACTACTTAAATTCAAACACTATGTTTTATTCAATTGAATATGTAAGTAAATTTCAAAAATTATGAAATTTTACAGAAAGACAACCTAAGATGTTAGTAAACTTGTATTAGAGGAAAAATTCTAAATAATGAGAGAAATTGAAAATATTAATAAAATAAAGGAGACTACTCAATATAAGAAATTAATTTATTTAAATAGGTTAATGACCTCGAAAATTCATGAAATTTAATATGGGAGTACCTTGAGATGTTGAGAACTACATGATAAAATTTCACAATAAATGGATGTGAGAAGATAAATATTTAATTAAGTAAACACATACTGCTCATGTGCAGAAAATTATGTTTTTCATTAGATTTGCACTAAATTGAGAATATTAAAATATGAGTGAATTAGCTATGAAAATGAGTATGTAATAAATAAACATAAAGTTTAATATGTATAATTTCTATCCCTAAAAAATTCAGATATTAAATTTAATGAATAAAAATATTAAAGAACCTTGAATGTAAATAAAGAGTTAGAAACAAACTAAAAATACAATATGTCTTTATGATATAGGTCAAGGATTATTACAAATCATTTCAAAACCATAAGTGATCGAAAGGAGTCAGAAACACGAAATCAAGGTGAGTTATGTTGTTTAACCTCTTCTTGTATGTGTTTAAATTGTTTGATTCAATCTATGATTATTAGAACATTTGAAAGAATTTATTCAATCATTTGATATCATTGATATTAGAATTATTGAAATTGTGAATCTGACAACTTCACTGATCGTTGTGTTTGATTCTGATTGTGTTATGCTATTGTGTGGGCTAATGACAGAACCCAACCCTGATGGGGGTTATTACCCTGAATATTGTGAAGTGTGAAACAGTACTGAAATGTGCATAGCAATATGTTTCTTCAGTATTGTCTAAGTGAAAACAGTGATTTGTGAAAAATTGTGATTTTGTGACACGTTGTCATTAGCCGAATTACTTGAATTATCCGAATTATTTGAATTATCTGAATTATTTGATACATCTATGTGAGATGAGAAGGTACAGAAAAACATATAGTAATATGTTCTCTTTAATGCTTTTAAGTGATTATTTAATATATGCTGATAGGATATCGATAATGAAAAGTTAGATTGTTATAAATCGTATTTAATTGAAATAGATCTGTAATGAACCTTAATGACATATTAAATTATAATTATTGATTTGTAAGCTAGGTAATGTTTAAAATGTATATGCTAATTAAGGGGCACTACATCCTCACTGAGTTGACGTCTCATAAAAGCGTCTGTATTTCAGGTAGAAGTGATTCAGTTCAGTAACTTCTTCATTTTTTTATTTCAATAAGAAGTAAGAGAGCAAAATAATTATGTGTTGACATTTATGAGTAATTTATGTATTTAATGGATGATTCTAGTTGCTCCGTAGATATATGTAAAGGATATTAGTTGATTCTGAAAGCAAAGTTCATTATCAAAGGAATTATATGAGAGTAAGTTTGATTACTTAAGATTGTGTTATTTTAAAAAAAAAATATCTTGGGAAATTTGTTGAACAATAGTGAAAATTTTTTTTAGCCCACCTAAGTATAAAGTATTAAGTATTTAGCAATTTTACTTATTTATAATGAGATAAAATCATATATAGATTCTACATGGTACCCGGTGACTTTAAGCCTACCTAGACCCTTGGACCGTTGCATCTCTATTTTTGGGGTGTGACGGTGATAATGCTGACATCCCAACTCTTTTGATATAGGTGTCTTTTAGTATTAAATATCAAATAGAAAGGACAGAGAGAAGTATGGAATTGGAGGTTGGGGATGGGACAAAAAAAAAAAAAAAAAACTGAAACTTCTATATAAGAAGTCAAGAACTCTTTGAATTAAATGATGTTTGTAAATTTACAAGCTTATGTAGACCCAAGCATCATTATGGACCAATGGACCACACTAGATTATATCAAAAGGATGCTGAGAAATATGCAATTGTAGAATACATGAGGTGCAATCCAAATAATGGTTTCTTTCCTAATTTGTCTAAGGTTTCTAGAACAGACATAATTATTTTCTGTTCACCAAATGAGCTTATTGGTTCTTTTGCAACAAGATAGCAACCGGTGCAATAATAGATAGTTTGCGCATTTGCTAATTATGAACACAGTGTTGTATGTTTCTTACTTAGTTTCATTTCATTATATTTCTTTTGTTTATTTATTAAAGTAAATGTAAGTTTGGTTTGAAAATTGACCATATTATTTAACCAAATGTTTTCCATAATTTGCTGTCGTTAGTAAGTCTTATAATTTATCTATTTCAATAGTGCGTAACATGGATAGAAAATGCCTACATGCAATTTTTTTCGTTTTTTATATAATACTTCTTGGGAGTAATATCCATAACTTAGAAGCCAATTGTTTAGAAAGAATATTCATAAACCCCTATTTTGATTTTTAATTTCTTTCTTTTTCATTTTTTACATTATAGATATAAATATATTATTTATTTATTTATCTATTTTTAAAATTTTTTCTTTAATTTTCTATGGTTATCTATATAATTATCCATCAAAACACAATATTTGAGTTATTTGAGTTGTTTTTATGTCCTTCATAATAATTCACATTTATTTTATTTCTTTTTTATTTTGATAGATAAATTGTAGTTTTTAATTTTGGACTGTAAATCAACTTGGGAACACAAAGGAAAGCTTAAATTTTTTTGCATAACTCTTCTGGTCCACAAATATTTCTTGCCTATTTTCAATTAAATATAAAAGAACAACTATATATTTCTAATGCGAGAAATTTATCTGTATGTAGTGATTCTTTTTTGTTTGTTATATATTATTAATATCAAAATTAATAATATATATGATTAAATATGAGTTTTTATAAATTATTTTTTATTTTTTATTTTTTTAAAAAAATATTTATTTAATAATTAATTAAAAAGCAAAAGAAAATTAAAAAGAGATTTATGAAACAATTCAGCGTAATAATAAATATATAGTAAATTAATTAATAATAATTGATAAAAATATTCATATTTTCTATTAAATGAAAGTATTTATATATGTCTATGTTTAATTTTATTTATTTTATATGTAATTTTAAAAATATACACTTATTAAAAATAAAATATAAATATATTTGTATTAAATATGTATCAAATAATTTATTTTAATCACTTTTTATTCTTAATTTCAGTACAAAAATTGCAAATCAAAATCATTACAAAATATAAGAGTAACATAATTTAATAATAGTAATTTTTTAAACAATATAGAAATATCACGCGCGAAATATCCATTCGTGACCAGTATATATATGAAAATCGAAATAAAGAGAAAATTTACTTCTTTCTGCTGTGAGTATTTTATTTATCTTTTTTAAAATTTTATTTTATTTATTTACAATTGGATTGGATGTATATGGATAATTCAGCTTTAAAAATTACTTCCGTAGAGATAATTACTATATGCTTTTAATTCCATTTTCCATCCCATCTCCATCCTTATCAAACTGGAAACATCAAACGTTGTTCTTTTAATGACTCATTCCAATGCCTTTCTTCTCGCCGTTCTCAAGAATAAAGCTAATATGCTCAATCCAGTTTCTTTTGCAATCTAGAAAGCTCTCTCGCTTTCTTCTCGCCGGTTGTGGTTCATATTGATATTATAGATCCTAAATCCACTTATTCTAATTGAGCAAGAGATTCAATGACAATGAAGTTGATTACAAAACTAAAGCAGGCACTGCTTGGAGTCATTCCTAGCTCAACCAGAAGCCATTACATCCTCTTTCCTATCCTAACCAACGCCGCAGATGGATAGCTGAGCAAACCTATGTCCAATGCCAATGTCGCTTTGAAGAAGTTGCTAGGGAGGTACCCTAACCTTTGATTACATATATGTATTAATTCAATTTTTTATTATTTTGATTTGATTGGATTTTATTCTTGTCCTGCAGTATGCTCAAGAACAGAAATTCTCTCGCTAAACAACTCTTATTTCTAAGAAAGAGAAGGAAAAGGTTTATTCCTGTAATTTAATTTAATTTTAGAATTTTAGTTGTGGTTGGTTGATTTGTTTAATTCAAAGTTAGATTTGTAATTCCTTTGTTGTAATAGATAGAGATGATGAAAGCTGTTAGCTTCAAGTATGTGCGTCCACCTGGTTATAATGCTGAAAGTGCTAAGGCTGCAGAAATTGCTGATGAAAGGAATAAGATCATTTGACAATGTATTTTTCTTTATAGTTAACATATGAAGTCTTTGATCTGGCCATGGAATTGAAAATATGTAATGTTAATTGATTACAGTTTTTGCATTTTAGGCCACCAGAATCAGTGCCTGGTGGAGATCATTTGGGAGAAGAAAAGAAGAAACCAAGGCTAGAAATGTTTTTGGCAGTCCTGTAGCAACTAAGGAGGATTTTGAAGTACTAAAAAAATGCTCCGAGGTATATTTATGTGCTGCGGTTACCATTTTAAAACACTTAATCTTGGTATTTGGTTGCGGTTGATGCTATTGCAATGATATATTTTTCTAAACCAAGTTGGTCGGTCTAATTTTATAAATGACATGCGTTGATTTTGACTTGCAGACTGTTGTGGGTAGATGCCAGGTAAATATTTCTAACTATTTTTATTTGTTAGATGCAACAATGGGCCAAGGAAATTTTGGTAAAAAAATTGATAAACAATATTTTTTCTTTTAAAAGAAGGGTAAATAACATTATTATTAAATGAACAAACTTAATACATATTAATATCTTATTTATGATTGTATCAATTACAACAGCACTACATATCAATTGCAAATACATTATATATGAACAATTTTTGTAAGATAAAAAGCATATATATAGATTATTTAATATAAATGCCAAATTAGGCGGGACAGATTTTGCAATCTAACATATAATATTTCATCCTTCTAATTATTTAATAATCTCTCTCTCTCTCTCTCTCTCTCTATATGTATATATTACTTTTCCATTTAAAGAAATATTTTTGTTAAAGAATTATTCAATTAAAATATAAATAAATGAATAAATAACTTTTAATTTAAATAGACAGATGTTTATTAAAATCATAATTATCCAATTACTTAATAATTTATCAGCTCTATTGTTTTTCAATTAATTGAGAAATAAATTATCTAATTAAAACGTATAAATCAATGATGGAATAACTTTTAATTTTAATAAATAGATATAATTTTTTTTTAAATATAAATTCATAATTATCTAATTATTTGATAATTTCTATATATCCATTCATTTTCTTTTAACTTTAAACAAATTTTAAAAATAAATAAACAAATTAAAGTATATAGATAAATGAGGGATTAATTTTTAATTTTTAATTTTAAATAGATAGATATAGTTGTGAAAAAAAAGTATAGTTTTATGTTCATTAATAAATATGTATATATCTATTAATTTTTTACTTTTAAATAAATTATCTAATTAAATATATGAATAAATGAAAAAATAACTTTTAATTTTAATAGATAAATATATTTTATAAAATAATATGTATATATCCATTAATATTCTGTTAATATTTTATAAATTTTAAGAAATAGTTATTTTGTGACAATAAAAAATAAAGAAATATATATATATATATATATATATATATATATATATATATATATTTATAGTTTATCTTAAAATAAATTTGAAAAAAAAATAAAGCTATCCAATTAGAATATATAGATAAATGAGGGAAAAAAAATTTAATAAGGAGATGTACTTTGAAGAAAAAAGAAAGCCATAATTATCTTATTAAATTTTAATTTTGAATATAATTTTAAAAAATAGATAGGATAAAAGATAATAGTATTGATTATAAATTTATTTTAAATTATAAAAATAAATATAAATTGATTTCTATAAGAAAATTTATTTTATTAAAATATTTATTATAAATAAATTTTAAAAAATAGATAAGATAAAAATAAATAATGACCATAGATGTTCTGTGGTTGGGCAAATTGAATTAAACACTAACATAGATGGTGTTCTGAGAGATGAAATCCTCCGTCCATTTGCGAAGCACATCATAGCATGGTAGGTAGATCCCCACCTGTTTTTATAGGATACTTGAAGTATCATCGATAAGCTGATTTAGTGAAGAGTTGTAGCATATACCAATAATGGCAACGGTTAGCGGACATGTCCATAGAGATAAAGGAATTTACCGTTGGTACAACCAATGCCTGACCAGCATTTGTGCCTCTCTATAACCTTGCAACTCTGCCTCTCCATAACCTTGCAACTCTTTCCTGCAAAGTATCTTGCAGTAAACCATTAATAGTGATTCTTGTCTACTGAAGGCAAAATAAAATATTTGTCGAACCATTTTTCCATTTTTTTCTCTTTTTTTCCCTTTTGCTAACCATACTACACATTTTTGGCCCAAAATATGCCATTCTAGTGATGATATCTATTACTCAATAGACGAAAGTAGGGAATTCCTGTCTGTGCTTGCAACCTAGTCTATAAATTGAAATATAGAAAATTGTTTCAGTTTACATTCACAACTTAAAGAACAATAGAACTTTCTACTATTACTATAGAAATAGCTACAATTCTCATACAATTTGTTAATTACATTTCGAATGCAATCAATCAAATTACAGCTATAGAAAAAAATTGCAAAACCATTAAACAAAAAATTGGTCAAAAGATACAAATTGCACTACAATTACCTTGACAACTTCGAGAGGATTAACTATAATTGCTAATGGGAAAATAAATAAATAACTTAAAAAATTATAAAAAAAGAAACAAAGGGCCAAATAGTTAGCTTTTATACATAAATTAGTTTGAATATATATAGCTAAATAGTTTTAGATAGATAAAATTCCAAAGTGTTAGTTATTATCTTAAAATATTAATTTTTAAAATTTTATTAGTTAGATTAAGTTTAAAAAACTTATCAATATTTATAATATATATTAAAGAAAAATTATTTAAGTCAAATTAAACTAAACCTTCACTACTATGGAATATATTTTATTTTGTCATATCTATAATATATATAAAAGTACGAATGGAGAGATATTGAGTTTTTAAAATGCCTCTATTAAATTCATGAATTGATAAAAATATCATTACTAACCTATCATAATTATGATATTAATTTATTATTTTTATTATATTAATATTATAAATTTAATCCCATTCTAATTAGAATTTTCTCCTATCGTACTACTATATATATGTTTATTTTTAATTGCTTTTAGCTTTTAAGAATTTATTGCTTTTGACTATTAAGAATTTGTTGCTTTTGACTGATATGAAATTATTAAGTTTGCAATTATATCTTTTTTTTTTTTGGTATGTACCCCCTATAAATTTTTAGTTTTCACAATTAGTTAAAAATAATATTAAGGATGATAGTCCTATTCTAATTAAAAAATTATTAATTTTATTTATATTCTATTGGTTGGTTAAAAATATCATTAAAGATAATATAATTCTATTCTAATTAGGAAATTTTTTAATTTTATTGACTGACTAAAATTATATAATAATTTTTAATTAGATTAGTTATATTTGCTTCCTTAATTAGATTATTTTAATTAATTATCACATCTTGTTTTATTATTTTTGCGTTGCTAATAGTGGGTTCTACAAATAGGTTAGCAACGAAATATTTATCCATTTCCCTTATAAAGCTGACCATCTAGAACTACAAATTGTAATGTCAAACTTTGTAAGGCTTGCATGTCATCTCTAATATCTAAATCAGTATATACTCTCTTGGTCATCCATTGTAGAATATCATGAAACCATGGCTTGTCATTTTTTGGTGATGTTTCATTTAAATCTCTGTAATTGTCATACATTTTGATTCATCCGTCCTTTTTGAAAACTAGAACGATGTTGGCTAGCCAATCAGGATTATGAACCACTTCTAAAATTTTAGTGTAAATTTGCTTGGGTACTTCCTCCCCAATCTTTTCGGCTCATTATGGTCTTAATCTTCTCCTCTTCTGTTTCAGTGGCTTGGCCCCAGGATATAGTGGAATGGTGTGTCCGACTACAGATATGTCAATACCCCGTATGTATTTGTAGGTTTATGCAAATGCTTTTTTCTTATCCATAACTAGATTTTGAAATTTCACGTTTAATTCCTGTGTCAAGTTAGCCCCAATTATCAAATTTTATGGGTTGTCTTTTGTGTTAATATTATATTCAAGCATGTGTGATGATTAATATAAAAAATACTCATGAGCTTATCTATTTGATGAATGGAACTATCAGGAAAAATGTTAAAAAAAATAAGTAAAATTAAAATGCATTTTATTGAATAGTAGAGAAATTTTATTTACAGGCAATAAAAAATTTAGGATTGGAAACATTAATGAAGGGGCTCTGGCCTTCTCAAAGTTTTGCTTTAAAGAAAATCTTATTGCCAATCTGAACTACAGGGTTAATAATGACCTCCAAAGTGTTTTCTTTATTCTTGTACTTGACTTCCTCATTTGGATGACTTCCTCTGACTCGGCTCCTCTTAGCTCCTCATTGGGCCAAAATCTAGATACAAGAATTAAGCATGAAATATAAAAATTGCTTACAGAATATAAAGAGGCCTTCACATGGAGATACAAGTACATGTTGGGTATTGACAGACCTACAGTCGAACATAACATTCCAACGTATCTTGAGACCCCATCATTGAAACAAAAGGTGAAGGAGATTGAGGACAAAATGGGCTAGAGGAGAACTACCAAGTAGTGCTGTTATTTTTTAGAATGGGCTTGTGATCCTGATCGGGCTAGCTAGCTTCATTTCAATTGCCAAGAAGAATGAGCGGGTCAAAATGTGTAAATTATAGAGGCCTAAAATGAAGCATCATCAAAAGATAATTAGCCATGGTTCCATGATATCCTGTAGTGGATGACTAAAAGAATTCATACTGACTCAGCTGCTTGAGATGGCAAATGAGTCTTACAATGCTTGATATTGTAGCTTGCAATCTTAGACAGTCAACTGTATAAGAAAATGTCGAGCAATGTGTTGGTGAGAGGTGTATCAATGATGGAAGTTGAGAAAACATTGGAATAGATCCACGCAGAAGTTTGTAGTGTCCGAATAAGCAAAAAGTCAGTAGCAAAGGAGATTCTTAGACGAGGGTGTCCTGGGCATAATAGAGAGAGATTATACGTCTCCTGTGAAAACATGTTGTAGATGCTAAATTTTTTTCTCTAAAAATAGACTCAGTGATGATAACCCGTATCGCTAAAGAAGCAACCAGTGAACTTGATCTTGAAGAGATGATCCGAGTTTAAGTAGTGCGACCTTTAATACCTTTTTCACATTTTTAGCAAAATGGGACCTATAAGTGCATCTTGAGTTCGCCCAGGATGCACCCCAATGTCTGACAGCAGTTTGTGCATCACTTAGACTAATTTTATAAAAATTAGGTCAATTTGTTGGTGGGGCCAACAGTGGTCCCAGTGGGGCCCATTTGTAGGGTCCACTTATGGGGTCCACCTGTGATCCTTAAGGGACCCATTAGTGGTGATGACATTTTTCGTGATAGAATGAGTTCGGAACATCCAATTGATTTGATTCTTGAACTAGTAACCCTAGGGTAAGAAATTGAATCCGTTGGATCGTTTTCACGCTTTTGGGGTTCGTGTCGCAACAAGGTCCGGAAACGCGTCTCGAATGCACACGGGGTAAATTTTTATGACTTACGTGGATGCAAGTACCGTTTGAATCGATTTTGTAAAAATCGAAAATAGGATCGCCAGTGGGCCCACATGCGACTTAGGCAAATAGTACCATTTTACCCATTTGATGTTTAGGGTTAGGGGTTGACATCTTTTTGGTTAGCAATTTGTGATAAAAAAAACCTAAGAGGAGAGGATACAAACAAAAAATCATGAACACAAACACAAAAACACAAGATCAATATAAAAAATCACAACAAAAACACAATCCAAAATCAATTCTCTAGACAAAGTCTTGAGGATTCTAAGTAGTTTGTGAGTGAGAGAGTGTTTCTAGTCCATAATCAGTGAGTTTAGATTCACCAAAACATTTCTAGATGATCATCCAAAATCAAAGTTCTTGAGGTGTTCTCCATCAATTTCTAGCAAATCAATGATTTTCATTCAAAACAAGATAACTGAGAGTCTAAACTTCATCTAGTTATCATTTTCGATTTCATTTCCTTTGTATTTTTCCTTTGAATCATCAATTTTTGAGGCATTTGTGAGAAAAATCTGCATTCTGACCATTTTGCAACTTTCTAGACTATTGTAATGTGAGTCATTAGTTATGACTCACGTCACATCGATTGTGACATATGTCATAAGAGTTGCGACACGGCTTCTCAGAATCCTGCAAAATTGTATATGTCACAATCGTTGTGACGTGAGTCATAACTCTATGACTCACATCATAGCTTCCCAGAATCCTACAGAATTATGTTCTTCGATTCTTTTGATGTTTATGAGTATCCAATTACCTTGGAATGGGATGTGAATCGCTTTCAGTGATGTAAAATCATAATGTTAGTGACTGATTAACATAGAAAACTTAAATCGTACCTAGATTTTGAGTTTGAAGTGGGTTAGGCCTAAGAGCCGAAAATTCACGTTAGATCCGAATGAGTATCTTAACAAATTTAATCTTATTTTTTGCAATGATTTGTGAATTTTGTTCATATGACAAAATGAACATTGTGATCATGAGCTTGAAATAATATTAAAATGGTTATATTTGATTTTTGCCAGTATTTTTTTATGCATATTTAATTATTATTCTATAATGTATGTTTATATGCTTATATGTTGTTTATCTAATTTACTAATATCTCTAACACTTTTGACTATATTTTATATTCTGCCATTTTATTATTTTAATTGTAAAGTGTTTAGTTCATGTAATTTATCATTTATGGGACTAAAACTTTTGTATTAGTGATTATTTTATTAATATTTGCATTCATCATGATGTTTGAATGTTTGGATGTGTTATAACTATTGAATATAATTGTTCTTATTTTCTGAGTTTAATATGATTTATTCATGAATTTTATAATATTATTTATGTAATTTGTGGAGAATTCAAATGAATTCTCATTTAAATGGGTCTATAATAATTGGTCATAATTTTTATTTGGTTTGCGATTTTTAATGGTGGTTTGTAATAATTTTATTTTTCTTGATTTGTACTAATTAAATGTGTTGACATTTTGTAATTATTATATTTCCTAGTTTAGGTTTTTTCCTATTTAGATTACTAACATGTTAGAACCATATTTTGTGTATATATAGAATATAAATTGTATAGAGTGTTAATACAAAGAAATAAACCCTCTTTCTTCAAAAACTTCATGGTATCAGAGTTGGTCACGCTTTTTTTTTGCCTAGGGTTTTTTGTGCAACAAGGCTGAGTTTCAAGTAGAGTCGGCAGGGAGGGTTTTTGGCCTTCATCGCCCACTTCAGAAGGAGGAACCGCCGATCGACCGTCCTTGCTCAAGCCCATCATCGTTCGGTCACGTGCGTGTGCACATGCGCCGCCAGAAGATTCTGGCCTTTCTTCAACCGCCGGCGCATGCAGTGGTTTTTGGTGACCTCTACCGATGATTCTTGCTCCGGTGTCTTCGTTTGGGTGCTGCGACTCTGACCCACTAGTCACTCAGTCCTGGTTTTGATTTTGTGTTAGTCCCTCTGGTGTTTTTTGATTCTACTACTTTGCCACTGCTGCCGTGCCTATTTTTTTTGTTCCAGTGTTTCTGTTAAATCAATTATTAAATTGTTAAGATTGATAGAATGGTTGACGGAAGAAAGATAGACGTGATTTTTCACTCGGAGAATCCTTCACTTCAAATTAGTCCAGTGAAGCTAGATGGCACGAATTACTTGGCTTGGTCTCAATCTTGCTTGCTATTCATTGAGGCTAGAGGTTTGCAAGGATATCTTGATGGTGGAGCACCAAAACCAGTTTCTATTGATCCAGGTTATAAAGTGAAAATCAGAGAACTCCTTTATTATGTCTTGGCTAATAAATTCTATGCAGCCTTCCATTTCACGAGGATATTTACTACTTGATATAGCGGAGATGATATGGGATGCTGCTTCACAAACTTATTCGTAAACTGAAAATTATGCTCAGAGGTATGAATTATGACAAAAAGTTCATGAAACCAAGTAGGGAGATTTGACTATCACTCAGTATTTTGCTGAACTTAATGGGTTATGGCAGGAATTGGACTATTACCAAGAATTTCAAGCGAAATGTACTGATGATGCAACTCAAGTTCAGAAGTTGATTGAAGTATAACGAGTGTATGACTTTTTGGCTGGCCTAAATAATGAGTATGATCAGATTCGAGTCCAGGTTTTTGGACGAGATCCTTTTCCATTCTTGCAATAGACATACTCATTTGTACAACAAGAGAAAACTAGGAGGAGTGCCATGGTTCACAGATCTACAGTGGATAAAGCAGGGTTGATTGCAAATTCAGCAAAAGAACAAATACAGGCTGTGAAAGAAGGTTCTTCGGATAGAGATCATTTGTTTTATGAGTATTGTGGAAGAATAGGCACACTAAGGATTTCTGTTGGAAATTAAATGGATGCGGAAGTAAGGGGCATGGAGGGAAGTGAGTCAGTTCGTCTAGAACACAGGCACACGTATCTAATAGTGGAGTTTTGTCTGAGGAACCATCTACTGCTGGTAGCTTTTTTGATAGGGAAATCAGTCCCCGAATCGGTTGTTGTCACAGCTTGAATCTTCCTCTTCTGCTGCAGCTTCTACTTTTGTTAATTTAGGTAATGCTTTTCTTACCTCTTTTGCGAAAATTGCGAAACCCTCTTGGGTGATAGATTCAGGAGCAAATAAATATACAACAGGCTCTATAAACCATTTCCTTACATATTCTAACTATCAAGGAACAAAAAATATTTATATTGCGGATGACTCTTTTGTACCAATTTCTAGCATGGGTTCTATTAACAGTACTTCCAATATTAAACTCTCTTTTATTCTCCATGTTCCTCGATTTCCCATTAATTTGTTATCTGTTAGCTTAATCACGACAGCGCTTAATTGCAAAGTAACCTTTTATCCTACTCATTGTATTTTTCAAGAACTGAACATAGAGAGAACGATTGACAGTGGTAGCTTGTGCAATGGGCTGTATTTGTTGGATGACGTTTGTTGGTTTTCAAATTCGGGTACCAATCAAGCTTTGTTAGGAAATTCTAGAAATCCTTCCCATGAAGTTTTTCAATGGCATAGGAGATTAGGCCATCCCTCTTTTTCTATTTTAGGATGTTTGTTTCCCACTTTGGTTACTAAGTGTGATTTGGATTCTTTAGTATGTGATGCTTGTAAACTTGCTAAATACACTAGACATTCTTATCCTCCAATAAATAATAACAGCTTGGTTCCTTTTGCTACTATTCACTTTGATGTATGGGGTCCTACTAAAATTATCTCTCTTTCTGGTTATAGATGGTTTGTGACTTTTATTGATTGTTGCACTAGATTGACTTGGGTTTATTTGATTAAAACAAAAAATGAAGTTTTTTTGTGTTTTCAGAACTTCATAAAAGTGATTTTCACCCATTTTGATGTGCATGGTACTGAATACATGAATACATTTTTTCGTACCTATTTAGATTCCAATGGTATCATGCATCAAACTAGTGCTCAAAATGGAGTAGCTGAGAGGAAAGATAGACATTTATTGGAAGTAGCTAGGTCACTATGTTCACTATGAATCTTTCTAAACCATATTAGGTGGATGCTATTTTAACCGCTGCTTACCTTATCTATCGTATGTCTCTTCGTACTTTGAATTTTAAAACTCCATTAGAGGTTCTTCAAGGAAAAAATTCTTATATTGTGCCTCTTAAAGTCTTTGATTGTGTTTGTTTTGTTCATCAGAATGGTCTAAGTAAATTAGATCCTAGAGCCTTGAGGTGTATGTTTGTTGGTTACTCTATTACTAAAAAAGGATACAAGTGTTATTATCTTCCGTTTAGGAAATATTTTGTGAGTATGGATGTTACCTTTAGAGAAGTTGAGCCTTATTTTTCTATTCAGTCACCTGTTCATGGGGAGAAATATCAGAAGGAAGAGGTGATAGATGACATTTCTTTGCAAGGGGAGATTCCAATAGAAATAAATAATGAGAGAGACCAACCACACCAACCACCCCAAACTCTAGGAAGATTGGATAGAACTGATTTGAAAACCTGAACTCGGTGAACTAATACAGATGCAACCGTCGAGCATCAGACCTCTGATCAACTGTCCACTCCAATTTCAGTCTCTGAAAATACAGAAGAACAAGAACTTGGTGAGTTTTCTTTAATCCCTATTGATTCTGATTTTAATCTTGATTCTAGCCCTTTTGATAACGACCTTGATATTCTTATTGCATTTAGAAAGGGAGTTAGAACATGCACTAAACATCCCATTTACCATTTTATCTCCTATAATGTTCTGTCTCCTTCCTATAGAGCCTTTGTCTTGTCTATTTCTTCTGTTTTTATACTACAGGATTGGCGAGAGGTATTATTGGACTCAAAATGGAAGGGTGCAATGGTTGAGGAGATAAGAGCTTTAGCAAAAAATGAGACATGGGATCTTGTGATTTCACCACCAGGTAAGAAACCAATTGGATGTGAATGGGTGTTCACGGTTAAACATGGGGCAGATGGTTCAATTGAGAGGTATAAGGCTAGATTGGTTGTTAGAGAATTTAGTTAGACCTATGGAGTTGATTACCAAGAAACATTTGCCCCGTAGCCAAGAAGAACACTATCAAAATTTTATTATCTTATGCAGCCAACCTTGATTTGGAGCTACATCAATTTGATGTTAAAAGCACCTTTCTACATGGTGATTTGAAAGAAGAGGTGTATATGGAGATTCCTCCAGGATTTGTTGATGACAAGACTATAGGGAAAGTGTGCAAGCTGAAGAAGTCATTATATGGGCTAAAATAGTCACCAAGAGCATGGTTTGAAAGATTTAGTAAAGCCGTGCTTTCTTTTGGGTACTTTCAAAGTGATGTTGATCATACATAATTCATTAAACATTATGCAGATAAGATCACGTTACTTATGTTAATGATATAGTGGTGACAAGGAATAATAAAGAAGAAATGATTCATTTGAGAAATTTTTTAGCCAGGGAGTTTGAGATTAAGGATTCGGGAAAGTTGAGATACTTTCTTGGAATTGAAGTTGTTAGATCTGAAAAAGGAATTTTCATCTCTCAAAGAAAGTATATTTTTTATCTCCTTAAAGAAACTGGTATGTTGGGATGTAAGCCTGTAGAATCACCCATTGAAGCTAATCACATACTTCAAGCTAGAGTGGAAAGTCCAATCAATGTACGTAGATATCAGAGATTGGTTAGAAGACTAATTTATCTTTTCCATACTAAACCAGATATTGCCTATGCTGTTAGTCTAGTGAGTCAGTACATGCATGACCCTTGGGAATCTTATTTAGAAGCTGTGAGTTGAATTTTGAGATATTTGAAATCATCTCTAGGTAGAGGGTTGTTATTTTTCAAACATGGCCATTTGAAAAGAAAAGGCCACATGAATGCAGATTGGGCTGGTTCTCTTGATGATAGAAGATCGACCTCAGGTTGCTTTGTTTTTCTTGGTGGAAATTTGGTCACATGAAGAAGCAAGAAATAGACTGTGGTTACTAGGTCCAGCGCAAAAGTCGAGTATAGAGCCATGGCACAAGGAGTTTATGAACTTCTATGGTTGTGTAGAGTGATGAAAGAATTAAAATTATTTGAAACAGTAGATATATCCTTGTTTTTTGATAGTAAAACAGCCATCAGTATAGTGAATAATCCAGTTCAGCATGATCGAACTAAGCACATAGAGATTGATCGTCACTTTGTAAAAGAAAAGATAGATGAAGGCTCCATTAAAGTTTTCTATGTGGCTTCAAAAGAACAACTGACTGATGTTTTCACGAAGGGCTTGAGTAGCAGGTTGTTTCATCCGTTGGTTTGCAAGTTGGGCATGTGTAATATCTTTGGACCAACTTAAGGGGAAAAGTTGAGATTTTGTAATTATTATATTTCCTAGTTCAGATTTTTTCCTATTTAGATTACTACCATATTAAAACCGTATTTTGTGTATATATAGAATAGAAATTATATAGAATGTTAATACAAAGAAATAAAATCTCTTTTGATACGAGCATAGAGTGTGGGTTTCGAGTTAAGGACCCTTTCACCTTCCCAATTGGACCAATAGCTAGATCTAAGGCAAAAAGGCTGAAAGATACATTACAAGGCTACATGCAACATTTTGTAGATAAAGAGTTAAAGCTACATGAAGACGGGAATTATGGGCGAAGATGGGAATTCTGGGCCAAGACCTCTTTATCTTGTGGAGGCTTGGAAAAGTTAATGTTAAGCTGAAATGACCCATTAATTTATTTTTATAAAATTTTGATTTAAAATTTAATTATAAATTCTAGCCAATGAAAGAAAATTTCGTGTTCTACAAATTGAACCCTTAAACCAAATTTAAATAGTTAAACTCAATCGAAAAACCCTTAAATCAAATGTAAACTAGGCTAAATTGTTGGGTTAGATCAAATCGATTCAAATCGAACCGAAACTAATTAGATAAAAGTAAGAATTATCCAAATCGCTCAAAAAAAAGAGAGAGAACGTTTCTCTCTCCTCCCTCTCTCCCTCTTTCATTCCTCTCACCCGACAACAATGCTGCCACCACCCTCCTTCCCCGTTTTCGACCACCATAGAGCGAGGCTGAAGCGGCGGTTGACTCTCCCTGAGTTGCTGAGCTCTTTTTCGGTTTCCTCCGCGCAGAATAAAGCCTCTATAGAGCAGATCGAGGCTGAGATGTTTTCACAGGGAACGATTCCCTCTCCAGTGAATTTTCACCATTTTCGGTTGCTCCTTGCGTTGAGAACAGACACGATCAACTCCTGGTGGCCAGACGAACACTTCCTCTCTATCAAAAGTGATTTTTGGTTGAAAGGAACCGCCATGAATAGCGGCTTTAAGCTTATTGATGAATCTTTGGCCTGATCAACCAATATTCTTCTACAATGTTATGGTTGTGTGCAAGGATGATACAAAATAAAGAGATCAGAATACAAAGAAAAGAGTTATAAATTGTAATAAAGATTATTGATGTTCATAATTCATAATTAGGATGAGTTACTTGTTAATACTAATAAAAATAATTATAAATTAATAAGTATAAAAGTTAATGTGACAACTATTGAATTCATGT
>CANUEP010010652.1:0-19555 GCA_947857235.1 Jatropha podagrica | reverse complement strand
TCATTCACCCTGCAAAGCATCCACTCATAGGTTAGTTTATCAGCATGACATAGTCTCGGGATCCATCTCGGGTTAGCATACCATGCCTTAACTATTGGGTAATTAATCTAGAAATTAGGTTAATTAAAACTGGAGTCATTTAAGGTTTTCCTAGTTTACCCTTAAATAATTAAACCAGGTGGCGACTCTCACACATTACGTGCATTTCTATCCATTTGTCATACGCATTTCCACATTGCGAGTACGTATGGGGGGTAGGGGTTCACAATCCCCATACAAGATAACTTAGTAATTTCAAGTCGAAAGATCACTTATAGAATCATCACTTGAGTATTCAATTTAGTGGACCTATTCAAATAATAAACACCTATGTATTAGTTTCTGATATCACGTATATCTCAACTTATGAGAACGACTGCTTTTCTAAGGAAATAACATAATATGTATTAGTCCCAATAACTCTAATTATTGTCCAATAATGAGGAGAATATTGACTAAGAATATTTATACACATTAATTTAACTCAAATATAAAAATCATAATTACAACCATGTTATAATTATTTTGCAAAGTAATATTGTCTCATAGACTTTATCTTTTATCGAGATTTAATAAATATAATATAAAAGATAAATACATGCCTTTTATTAATAATAAAAGTACTTATTACATGAAATATAATATTCAAAATATAACCAATCAAATTGAGTATAGGGGATATAACTAACGATTTTTCATTTGCATTAAAGCCAATTATCTATGCATTTAATCCTATGACATCAATGTATCTATAAACTCTTGGTACGTTAGTTTCTCCATAAACTGAAAAGCATTCTTACTTTTTAAAAGAATACTTAAAAAATAGTTTTAACAGTCTAGCTACTTTCATTCGAATCAAATTGATATATAAGTAGGTATCCCCTTTTGGATTCCTCAATCCTAAATTGTTTTAACATTTTATCAATATATGTGAATTCATATAATACTAGCAGCCTATCAAATCTATTCTTATTAATTTTAGCATCAAGCATATAAGCCGCTTCTTAAATGGAGAAGTTTTTGGATGACCAAACTTTTAGAGTTGTAAAACGTTATTTCCTATTATTAATATGTTATTGACATGTAAAATAAGAAATACCATTTCGCTCTCGATTACCTTCTTATATACACAAATATCATCCACATTCTTAATGTAATAAAACTATTTGATTATTTCATTACAACGAATGTTTTCATTCGACAAAGGCTTGCTTAAGTCTACCAATGGACTTTTGTAGTTTGCATACTATATTAGAAAATTTTTTTGATTAAAAAATAATTAGATTTGCTATTTCAGAATGCAGTTTTGAGATCAACATGACAAATTTCATAATCATAATATGCTACAATTGTAAGTAAAATGTCAAACATTTCTCCCTTATATTTGTTAGGTTCGAGTCTTTACAAGAAGGTCCAACTTTGTAGGAGTATGACTTATCCTAATAGATTTATCGGTGGTTCTTTATCCAATGTATTTTGACTGTTTATCTAATGTAATAATCTTTTATTCTAGTTTCATCTTTAATATATGTTTGAGGTTCTTAAACTTTTTAAGTTACTATTTGGCTTCTATTACTACCTTTAAGGATGAATTTCTTTTCTAGAAAGACAACATATTTTGAGATAAACATCTCAACAAGATGGTAGAAATAATATCCAATAATTTCTTTTGAATATTCACAAACTTACATTTATCTGATTTGGCTTATAGCTTATCAAATATCAAACTCTTCATATAAGCGTGTTGGCCCACATCTTATATGGAATCTTATCAATAGGTTTGGATGGAATTCTATTCAGAAGGTATATCGCATTATTAAGGGCATATCTTTAAAAGGACGAAGGTAATTCTGCAAGACTCATCATGGATCATACTATATTTAATAAGGTATAATTGTCATTTTCTGATAGATAATCTCGAAACTTTTAACTTAAATATTCTCCATCTCGATTAGATCAAAGTGTTTTAATACCTTTTAGTAAGTTTCTTAACTTCATTTCTGAATTCTTTGAACTTTTCAAAAATTCAAATTTTTTATATATGCTCAACCATATCTAGTATAGTCATCAATAAATCTAATGAAACATTCATATTCACCTACAGTCTGGGGAGTAATTGATCCACATACATCTGAATATATTAGGTTTGATAATTCTTTTGACCTTTCAACTTTTCATGTAAATGATTTTTTAATCATTTTACTCATTAAATAAGATTCACAAGTTTCATATGATTCATAATCAGAAGGGATAATGTTACTTTTAGTACCTGATCTAGTCATTTTTTCTATGTTTGTTTCTAAATGGAAAATTATGACAATTGAGTGTTTGAACTTGTAATTTTTTCTATGTTGGTGTCTTCTATTAACATGTCCTACTAGAAATTCTAATGGCATAAAAGCCTATGCGGTCGCTTACGTGGACTGACTAATTTTACATGTAGGAAACCAGTGTGGCAAAGGAATAAAATGTCCCATTTGCCCCTGTTTATTATTCCCCCAAACAACAAACCAACACCTCCCTTTTTGACTAACCTAAATCACGATTCCATCTCAGCCCCTCCTTTTCTTGCTTTCTCCCTCACTCTTCCTCTGGCTTTCTCAAAGATGGATTTTGATTTTGTAGGTGTGGAATCGCATGCCCAGTTCTAACATTATGGATGGAGTTGAATCCTAGAAGGAGATTTGTTGCTTGTGAGATTCGATTGTTGAGTTTATGTTTGTGCTTTGTACTTTCCCCTTTGATTTGATTTTCTTTTCATCTGAGGTTGAAATTACTTTTTGGAATTTAAAGGTTGAGCAAAAAAATGGTTATGATTTCTTTAAATGGATCGATCCTATTGTGTGCAACAAAGCAAGGAGGATTATTGTTGGATTGTTAAAGAACAAGAATAAGATGGAAGTTGAGTTAAAGAGAAGCTAGAAATACAGGAAGTTTTTATGGATTTGGGTTGTTTTATCCATCATTATAATTGTGTTGAAATGGTGACTTATTCTGCTTGGTAGTTTATTTTTGTTTCAAACACATGCTAGTTAGTGTTAGGATGAATTTTACATTAGTTAGGATGAAGCTAACATGTAATATCCTAGTGTGAGATTGAATGGAACCTGAGGTATTTGAAATGATGAATCTTTTGCCAAATTAAATCAATTTTATGTTGCATAAATATTTCCTCTAATATGTTTGTTTAAATGTGTGAATTAGTATTATTGGAGTACAGTTTGGGTATTGGCAAAATCATGAATAATGGACGTGTAATGGATAAGAACCGAAGAAGCAAACGTTTATGGAAACAGATGCAAAATGCAGACCTAAAAAATGCAACAAAATTCTATAGAAAATTTTGAGTATACATTATTTACACAAAAAATGGACTTGAAATATTCACTAATATACAATACCTATGGTTCTTCTTGCATTTCATGTTTTGAAAGTAACAAGTAAAAGCACTCAAGCATGTCAAATAGAAGCCCTAAAACCTTTAAAAGCATTCAAACTAATAATAAAAACTGAAGTTCAATTGAATAAACGTAATTCTCAAATTGAATGACCGTTAATATCAAATTTAAGGCCTACAACCTTCAATGAAAAAAATTAATAAAATGTATACTTGTGACTATTAACATTGTTCAAGCCAATAAAAAAAGAAACAAAAAGTCTTATTACAATCTAATTTCTTTTATTGATTGATTCTTGGGTATGCATTAAATCATTGTGCTCCTCTCTACTGTTAGTGATGTTCTTAGTAAGCCCAAACTTCTTAGATGTTTTTCCACTAACATTGACTTCCTTAGATTTTCTCTTGGCAGAACTATTTTGCAGTTTTTCCTTCTCATTTATTATAGCCTATATGTGTCAAATATGCACAACTCATCCTCAAGCTTACATAACATTTCAACTAATAGGATGAATATTGAGTATCGGTTATAAAAAATATATACATATAAATATCCTCTTGTTATGTAATGATTTCTCATCTTCTAAAAACCTAGTTCCTTTTCTATCATAAATGAGGATTCAGGCTCATTCCCTTCTCTTTTTTACCATTCCTTTTAGAAGGCAGAATTGATCTTTCACCACTATTCCTAAGCTAAAAACAAAAATGCAAAACACAACTTTTAATGTCATTTGGAAGGCAATATTGCTAAAAACAGATAAATGAATGGTAAAAAAGAATTCCATACATCAATTATGACTAATCCTATCCTAAAGTCAGTGTAAACACTAAAGCCAGTGGATGGTTTGGGAGCTGACTTAGACTTCTTCTTTGGAAACAAAACGATTGTTTCATTCAGGAAGAAGTGTGGCTCTTCTATGGTTTAGGAATGTTAATTCTAAGTTGCAACATTCTCAGCTGGAGCATGACTTGGGGTACCCTCACTTGTATTGTCATGTCCTCCTTTCCCACCTTTGATATACAAAATGACAGAAAATCCACAAAATCAGTTTGAACACCAAAGAAAATTATAATAAAATTCCAAAAAAAAAAAAGTAAAAGCTACTTGCAATTTAGTAGGTCTAGTGTCAATTGGTAAAGTGGTTTTTCGTTTTGGACAAGATTTCCTATTATGTCCACTTGTGAAGCACATTTGCATGTCATCTCCCTTCCCTTTCATAACAGTTTATGTCCACTTCTTATCTCACCCTCTTCTTTCCTTCTATTTTTTGGAGGCCTTCCAGGCTTTCTCTCATTCTTTGGTGGTAAAGGCCCTTCAATTCCTATATTTTGCCAAAACTTCTCACTATTCATGGGCTCCATCATGTGGGAATAAACTTCAAGGTATGTGTTCATCTTGTACCAAGTAGATAAATAATCATTTGGCCTATCTCCAATGTCCAACATTTGACATATTGCATGTGGACAAGGAATTCTAGATACCTCCAAGCTTACAAGGACATGTCTATTTCCTCAAATCCACAACATATCTATCAGTCTTATACAAAACCTCATATTCCTTCTTCTTATTTGAGACTAAATGACAACCTTATCTTTGTTGTATTATCATGCAATTTTCTTCTAATCCTATTCCCAAATACCCTCACCCATTTACTACAACATCTATATTCTTATGCAATCTTGTCATTACTTGTTTCTTAATGTCTTTTAACATAGAAATAATGTTTTTGCATTTAGCTTTTATGATCATGCAATTGAAAAGCCTCTCATAAGTTATTATCTACTATATCACACTTAACACTAGCACTAAAATAAGCCCTACACCAATGTGAAAGGTGAGTATTAAGAATGTCATGAAAGCCTTGAGCAAATTGTTGCTTCAAAGCTTTCATATTTACCTTAAAATTAGGAATATTATAAGACTCAACACAAGCCTAAAATAACTTGTGTAATTCTGTCCCCTTGTGCTTCTTGCTCCAATTTGCAAATGGGTGTCGAGCACAACACCTCTGTTCACAATTTGGCATCGGTTCCCCAACAACATTAAGTAGTCCCCACATACATTGAGAAAAACATACATGTACCATTGTCCAACATTTTAAACATAAGCGAAAAAACCAGAAGTTCAATTAAATAAAAAGCACTTTTTGTTGATCTGAACTAAATGTCCACCCTAAACCATCTAAAATATCCAAGTCCTATCTTAAAAGCCCGATGAACCAATTCCAATTTCTTATATTTTCCACATTTACAACAACCCAACAAATTGGAAACATTTGATTGTTTCCATCTCTCCTGACTATTGTCAGTAGCTCACCTTTTATCTTGCTTTTTAAAAAGCAATTATTGAATCCAATAACTCTTCTACAACCAACCATCAAACCCTTTGTTAAATAATGAAAATATATGTATATCCTATCAAACATTGTAAGCTCATCAGGAATAGGTCTTTTCACTCTCAACTCATTTGTACTCCCTTCATTAGTCCTTTAAATCTCACCTAAATAGTTCAACAACTTTGCATACTCATCCTCAGTGGCCCCATTCATTCTAGAAATTAACAACATTTTTGCGTTTCTAAGCTTGGTCAAACTACATTCTACATCAATATCTTCCTTCAATCGAGCTTCAAATCCACAAGTTTCATTTTTTTCCATACTCTTGTATCTACCTAATACCTTATTTGACAACTAAGTTGCAGTTACTCATTTATTCTTAAAAGAAAACGCACATGTGTTCTTGTCAACTAAGGTCTTAATTTGGACATCATTACTGTCAGACTCCTTTGAAGCATAAACAAGCCATGAATAAGTAGGATTGACACATTTTGCCCTAAACTGTTCTTCAGTATTTCTTATAAAATTAACATTTTTATAATCTTTAATTGATTTTCAAGTTATAACATCTTTAAATTGTTAAGAGCTACTAAAAATTATGTCTAGTGAAACTTTAATTGTGCTACTCTTTGAATCAAATATAGGAAATTTACCTCTCTTTTGAAAGCCCATCTTGACTCTTTCTTGAACTTCATTAATAAAGTCATCTTGCTCAACTGCCTCATTTCTTGGATTTTCTTGAACTTGTACTTTATCTATTAGCCTCCTTGAATTTGATTTGAAATTTCTAATTGCATCTCTTGGATCTTGAAGCATCATCGCATGACATCCACTCACACTCAACTACCTCCTCCTCATCTTCATATTGTACCCCCTCCTCACCCTCTATTGCATTCTCATCTCCTAACCCACCCATTTTGAGGATGATGTGACTTTCGTGTGCATCTCATGGTTTTCTCAAGAGTTTTTCGTGTAAACTGAATCAAACGGGTTTGGTTTATTTTAACTTTTAGAAATTATTTTATCCAATCTCATTTTAATCCTCAGAAAGGGTTTCCTTACTTTTGCAATGTTTTGAAAATCATTTAGAATCACCATCCCATTTTTCTAAATTAAGGAAAAAACTTCTCATATTAATTAATTCTTTGTAACTAATTAATCTGATTTTAATTAGAGTGAGTTCGGGAGTTGGGTATAGAAATGGGAAGGTGTTATGCACCCATTCTGCCCAGTCTAAGTCGGCCTCCTAGTTATTTGAACATTTATTATTTATTAATTATGGTATTAATATAAATTGAGATTTAAAATCTTTTTATGCAATCTTGAAAATAATGTCATTCAATCATATCATTATCATTCACAACATTTATTGAGCATGAAAATTAAACGTCCACAAAGAAAGGGGGAAGGAGAAAAGAATACATACCATCTCCTAAAATACATTCTACCCATTACCCTTACATATTCCCATTTTCATTAATAAATACATTAATTATGCTAATTAAAAATTATTACAATCCACACATAATAATCACACACTATATGAAATTACATCTAACTTATTACAATCCAATCAGAATGAAAATTCTTTTGAATCCTTTAAAAATTACATAACTAATAATACAACCCCGTTAAATAATAATTCACAAACTATATTCAAATAAAATATATCAAACTAAGAGTATTAAACATGCCAAATTAATAATTAAATCACATACAAGCATTTATACAACATGATTTATGCATACATTACTTGAAAATCATTGAAATTCAAATATTAGTTTGATAATTGATAAATAATCACAAAATAAATAATAAAATAACAAAATGACAGAATATTAATTGATGTTAGTAAGGTTAGAGATGTTACTGAGTTAGATAAATAATACATAATCAAAATAATATGAAGAGCAAATATTAAATGTGCATAAAATAAATGTTAGAAAATAAAATATAATGATTTTAATGTTATTTCAAGCTTATGATCACAATGTTCACCTTGTTAGATGAACAAAATTCATAAATCCTTACAAAAAAATTCATCAAAATCACCAACATATTCATCCGAATCAAACATGGATTTTCGATCCTTAGGGTTTAACCCACTTTGATATCAGAATCTAGGTACGATTTGATGTTTTTAAGTTATTTTCTTTTAGAACTTATAGACTAACACCACTGAAAGTGAATCAAGTCCCACTCTGAAGTAAACAGAGTCTACAATCACTAGAAAATTGATGATGAACAAGGGACAAAACCTGGAGATTTCTGGGTTTAACTGACGCATGCAAGTTAGTTGGTATTGGCATAGGGCAGCTGCCATCTGGCTTGCGCTATATTCGACTTCTTTGCCCCAGTTTCTCCTGACTAGCGCCAGTTCAAGCCAGAAATATAGAGATTTTTGTAAAAGTAGATTTTTATGCGTACCTCTCACAAATGACCCAATTTTAGTTAATTTTGGCTTTTGGGTTCATCATCTCATACCACTGGAAGTAATTTTCATCCCATACCTGGGTAAGTAGAGTCCATAAACATTAAAAGATTGAAAATGGACGAAAATAATGAAACTGGAGATTTCTAGGCTCAACATACGTGAGTCAGTGGCAACTGGTGCAAGTTTGTTGCATCTACCTTGCGCCAGATGCAACTTCCTTGCATCAATTGCGACTTTCTTGCACCAGGTTGGTCCAAAAAGCTGTAGATTTTAAGAAAAATTGAGTTTTTGTGGGTTTCTCTCACAAATAACTCAATTTTTGATGATTTAACAATAATAAAGAGATGAAGTTTAGACTCTCACTTACCTGATTTCGAAGATAAATGTTGATTTGGCCAATGTTTGGTGAAGAACACCTCAATAACACTTTATCTCCTCATGATGATTCGACCCTGTGTTGTTGATTTGGTGTTTCTAGAACCGACTGCAAATTGTATGAACATATCCAATCGTTGCTTGAAATTCTTTTCTTAATATCCCTTTCACGTTGTACCTCCTATACATCCATTCCCAATCCCTCCGTATTTTTTAGGTATTGAAGAAGTTCATTTTTTATTATCTAAGAAAATTTACAAATTTTAAGAGTGGATTATTCATTGTCTTAAAGCCAGATTTCATAAACTTGCCACTATAGTTCATATCTGTATAATAAACAAAATTTGTGTTTCTTTCAAATTTGGTACGAACTTAGTACATCCAAAATGTCTCCATTCAGTAGTTAACACAAAACATCTCCTTTGTATCACGCACCGATTAGAATTTCAACACATCTCCTCATAATTCTCTGAATATATAATGCGGATTGATTAAACCCACTATATATGCTTCTAGAGAACAAAAGAGGAGATACAATGTAAATTCTAGATAAGTGCATATATAAAGGATTGTCGTTTCTTGCTTTTTCTACCGATAAACATTCCAAGACTCTTCAACTTGGACAATTCAGTGTCTTCTCTTTTATACAAATGAGAAAGACATTCAACGTGCAACTAAGGTTAGTTTTTTTCTATTGCTAGATTCATTCGCAAGGCTTTGAGCTTTTGCATTGATGGTTATATGAAATATCTAAGTTTATTATGCATTTAGTTTAATTTCTAAATGAATTTTGATAGCACTTTCCTATAAAAATGTCAAAACTAAGTGAAAAAAAAAAAAAAAAATCCTTCTATAATCGAATACCTTGTAACTTCAACTTATGGCCACTGTTAGGCCTCCATTTCATACAAACTCAAAATCCTAATCAAGCTCGATCACATTGTATAAGTAAAATAATAAAAATATTGCTCAACAAATGAAAAAATACACATTATATCCTAATCAAGGCCACTACTAGGCCTCTATTTAATTTTTTCTTACTCTACAATAATATATCACAAAATCACATAACTAATATATCACAACACCAACAATAATAAGTTTTTCAACCAAAAATTTTGTAGTACTAACTATTTTTATTTTAAGCGTACAAATAATTAATACTAACTTTAATATTCTTTTAAAAAACATTCTTATTCAAATAAAACCATCTTAAAATGTTATTTTAATTTAACTATTTATTATGTTATTTTAATCACTTATTGTATTACATAATATGTAAGTTATAAATTATATATCACAACACTAATATATCACAAAAAGCATACTTTATAAACATAACAAATAGATTAAATTCTTTAAAGAAATGAATAGAATGAACCAAATTAAATAATAAAGCAAACCATTTTTAAATATGATCTTTTAATAAATAATGGGAAAAAATCTTCATAACTCTGGAATTCATCATTCTTCATCTCTATATGCTTACTAGTTGATCTTATTTCTAGTAATTTCTGATTTCAAAGGAAAAATTTTCAAGTTATTATTCACAGCTATTTAATTTAATAAAAACCCCTTAAATTTGATTGAAACTTAATTAAATCACTCGTAAACTAATTTAACCTATGTTTAAGTTCAATTATGAGGCTCAACTATCTTTTTTTTTCCAATTTTAAGCTTTACCTTCATTTTCCTCCTAAAATCTAAGATCTTATAATTATGAGATCCTACTTAACTACAAGTACTAAATTGAACAATAGATGAATAAAAATTAGAAACTTCTAGTTAAATAAATCAATTAACAAACATAGAAGATTTGAGCCATTATTGACCATGATTTCAGCACTAGGCTCTAGAAAATTCTATTACGGTTTCAATGACATGAAAATTAGCTCGATTGGACGTCGTTTAGGCCCTGAACGGACTCTAAAAAGCTTGAAAACCCAAAAACCAAAGGGCAGGGAAATTCTGGTAATTAGTCAAAATCAACACCAGCCAGCCCAATGGCGGCGCCAATCAGCCTCGCGACAGTGCCGATCTAGTTGTCACTGGGACCCTCCTCCGGTGCTGGTCAAGACATTTGCAATGTCAATAAGGAGGTAGTCGGTGCTAACCATGCTGGCTCAGCCACCCCCTTTGCCTACAAAAGCACACTCCCCTCTCATTTCAAAACACCTCTTGTTGCTTAATTGAGTGCTTCTCAAGCATCAACGATTGTCATTCTCACTTTTACAATTCTACGATCACAAAGTCTAACTTTGCTCATCTTCCGTAGTTGAGCTTAAAGCTTAACTTGGCTCTCTAAATTTGATCCTTTCAACTTTCAATCACACTTTGACCTTCCTTAGGCCAAAGCTACTAGTTAGGTGATTCATTATCAACCAAACTAGCAATTGATTGATAATTCATCATTTAATAATATTATATAAGACGATAATATGGGTCCTTGTGCCCTACCTTAGCTTATATTGGGAGGAAGACTCGACCTCTTTGGTCGACAATTCACAGTGGAGCTCTGATCTAGCTGCGTCACAAGCTCGAGTGTACAATCGCTCAAACTCACACCTTTGTCAATTAAGCCCGATTCCTCCAGCTAATTATCAATTGTCAAAAGCATAGTCCATCCAGCACTATGTATGCTTTAAGCCCAGTCCACCCAACAAAATCTCAGAATTAGTTTTCAAGCTAAGTCTGGAATCAGCCGACAAAACAATAAGCCCACCCTAAGAGTGGCATCATTAGAACCCTACCATCCTAATTGATGGTAGAACTTTATGCCCACTAATCCTCATACAAATGAGGTACGAAGGCATACCTATGGATTTTAACCTAGGTAGTGGGCTCCTAAACCAAATTGACCAGTCAGGACTTAGGGAAATGTGTTGCACGACCTAGTCCTTGAATCCAATGATTTGAGACTAGCACACTTTATCCATTATGGCACACTTAAGGAGTCAAACATAGCGTTTTTACCTTATATGTTCCCTAAAAATAAAAATAAAATTAAGGTGGCCACTCTAATACACCACACACAAGTCAAAAGTGCTCCAGAGAGCCAACCCGACATCATTGAAGCACTAAACATAGCTAAGAAACCGATAAAATTGGTAATTAGATCAATGGATCAGACAACTAGCCACAATAGGACTAAACTAAACCAAATAAAAGGTGAGAGGGACTGCAATGGGGTTCTGTCTAGTCTCGACTTTCTAGTTTTCCATGATGAACCAATTAATGGGCCTGTCCAATCAGATACCATCCTTTGGATCTTTTCCATGGCATTCAAGAACAAGGAACCCATTAAACACAAATAAAATATCAATAAATAAAGCATCAACAACCTTTTCCATCTTATGCCCTTGTGTGTCCTCTATACTCATGATCCAAAAGACTAGAATATCCTTAATGATTCTCTTTTGCTTAATATCCTTAGTTGTCTTTCTCTCTTTTAACTTCTTATTCTTTATTTTAACTCTAATAATTTAGTTGCACTAAGTAATTTTTTAATTAGGACTTATTAAAATATGATGACTAAATAAATTTGTAATCTTTCCATAATCCATGCATCCTATCCTAAAATAAAAATATTCCCCTTTTATGTTACCCATCGTTGGGTCTTTAACCTCTTTAACATCATCATCAAATATAATCCCATAATTGAATGTAATTACTTAATCTACTATAAATCCATTTGTTAGGCCTCTCAAATTGTTTCAACTTTCCAAAATAAAAAAAAATTACTTAAATTGTTAAAATACTCACCTAATGCGTGTGTTATAACAGATTTAAAATTTTTTGTATTAATACATAACTTTTTGTTCACCATTAAATTTAAACTAGTTAGACATAGACCATTAGATTTGAAATTGACCAAATGACTTGTTACCTGTAAAATGGGTTATCAAAACTAAAAATTTACTTTTTTATTATTAAAATATAAAAAACTATATAATTGTTTGCAAATTAAAAAAAAAAATATTTTCACCACAACTATAATTCTACAAAACATAAAAAACAATATAAATAATTGTCTAATATTTTAAATTCATTTACTCAAAATAAATTATTTGAAATTTTAATAAATAATAATAAATTCTTATTGTTAAAACATTTATCATGAATCATGTGATTTAAATTATATCGTATATACATGACATCTGATTTTTTTAAGATAATATTTTTAATTAAAAAGTTCAATTATATTACTCTAATGCTTCATTTATCAATCTTTAGCCTTATATAATATCACATTATATAAATTGTAAATTATTACTTCTATTTTGTGGTTTAAGTGTTTAACTAATCAATCATTATTCTAATTTATTTACATTTTTTAAAAATAATCCAAATTGTATATTTAGTCATCAAAATATTTATTTAATTTTTGAAAATATCAAATTACACTTCTATATATAAAAAATAATTATTTTAAAATTTATTAATCTTTGAGTTTGAACTTGATTAATCTTATTTTCTTTGTAAATCATGTTTTACATTGTTAAAGATAAATTTTTATGTGCTCATCTAGCTTTTGAATAAAATTTATTTGATTTAGAATTTATATAATGTAAAGATCTGTATATCATGAATTTATAACATTCAATCTGTAAGTAGGAATATAGAATTTGTATTTAATACATTTTTACAAGTTTCTTAATTAAAGAAATTTATGCCTGTGGTAATTTACCTATTCTCTATATTTGTAAAAATGCTTTCATATGGTATTTTATTTACACAACCCAAATGATAAGAGTAAGTTTATTTAAAAAAAATTAATAACTCTAAGAAAGAAAATTTTTAAGTATATCAATTTGAATTCTAATTTTTTGTCCAGATAATTTTGTATTTATTATTAGATAATATTTTATATAATACCTTATAAGATAGAAGACAGATAAGGAGAAAGAAAAGACAAAGTTAGAATAGATAAAAAGAAACGGAGTAACAGGTTGAGTAACCTATTAATGACTCTATCAATATAGAATAATTACTATCTGTACAGTGGTAAACAACCCTTTACAATTGTACTGACTAATTATCTGCCATTGTTAACATATGATAATAAATTATTTAGTAAAATAAATAAATCCCTAAAATAACTCTAATTAATAAATAAATAAGGAATCTGAATTCTCATCTGATACAAATTATTTGGACTCTACCATATATACCCTAAATTTACTCCAAAGACAAGACAATCTTTTCACAATTTATCTACTCAAATTCTGGGAGATTAACAATTAATGCGGTGAGTATGGACACACCTTCAATCTCTTTTTAACCCTAGATAATCTCATAATCTTTTCTACAACTCCTCATGGCTGCCAATCCCACTAAAAACCGTAACACTGAAGGCTAAGGTAACAACCATGGCGAATCGGCCTAATAGTTCACCTTCACCCTCCCACCTATTACCGATCCCCAAATGGCACTAGCCCTTGCCTAGGCCTATTCTCAATTTACTACCATATTAAAAGGCCTCCTAAAGAACCCCCCACCCAATGGCGAACTCACCCTACCTTTTAAACCTACAAAAGCTCCCATGGAAGAAGAAAAAATCCATCCACCTTGCCCTAGACACCCAAGCCATTCAATATCTGACTGATACCAAGAAGGCGAATCAAAACTAGATCTCAAGGGAGTCAACCCCCGTAATCAGGAGTTAGCCACACCCAAATATTGAATAAGGCAAACCTTAGAGATATGGTCAAAGAGCTAGTTCGAGAATGTAAGGAGTTAAAAGAGCATGGAGACTATGGACTCTAACAAGATTCTCCATTATCACCTAACATCCTAGGTGCAGCTTTCCCTCCAAAATTCAAACTCCCCACCTTTCAATCTTATGATGGTTGTTTTGATCCAAGGAGTCATTTAGCAAACTTTTGAACCATAATGTATTTGCAAACTAATTCAGAAGACCTAATGTATAAAGTCTTCCCAATCACTCTCAAAGGAGAAACACAGAAGTGGTACCAAACACTTAAAATGGGATTCATCCACTCCTTTTCACAACTACCCACGGCGTTTCCAGCTCGCTTCATAATCTGTATCCCATCTAAGAAAATCTCCTCAGATGTAGTAGATTTGAAGACAGAAAAAGGAGAAAGTTTACGACAATATGTGTCTAGATTCCAAAAGATGGTGATGCAGGTAAAGAATCTGAATGATGAAGTAGCTGTCAGTGTGAATGATGAAGTACAATAAGCTATTTGAAAGCTTGAGTATAGATCCTCCCTGGACCTTCATCATGCTCATAGCGATAGCTCATAAGTATACTAGACATTCACCCCTAGAGGGAAGGCGTTCACAGTAAAGGAGATCGCCCATCAAGCCCCTACGCACAAGCTATTATGTCTGAACGTCGTACACTAGAGATAGTTTTAATACCCCAAAATTTTATTTTTAAAATATTTCCATTTAAATTTAATCATAAATTATTAGCCAATAATATTACGTCACGTAATATTTATTGAGACCGAAAATCATTTTGATTCGCCCTAAAATCATTTTGATTCGCCCTAAAATCAATTGAGTAACTATTAAATCAATTAAAAATCGAATTTATATTTTTTTAGATCGAATTAATTTAAATTGGATCCGAGCCAAATATTTTTAAAATCACTGTGCATCACTATTTTTTTCCTCGATATATAACGTTGGACTTTTCATTCATTTTCAATAATTTGATTTAATTTTTCTTCTGCTTTCCTTTCTTTCTTTTCCTTTCTTTTCTTTCTTTTCCTTTTTATCTCATTCTTCATTACTCAACAATAACTCTTTCTCTCTCCCTCTTACGGTTTCTCTCTCTCTATCTCTCTCTATATGTCTTTACGCAAGACCAGCCGATTACAACACCTCCTCGTGCGACCTTTGCTGGCCTCCTCACCAGCAGCCGCAACTCTGCTAGCCTCACCTAGCGCTGTCCACAGAAGCGTTGCGCCATAGCTCCTCCCTCCTCCTTCCTCTAACACGCGATCCAGACCCAACCAGCAGCCTTGTGCCGCCGTTTCCAATGAAGCCGAGTCATATCACGCTACTTCAGCCACCGTCTCCTCCTTCAATCTCTGATTCGAGATTTTATTCAGACTGAAATTAATTTGGATACTGATTATTTTTTTTAGAATAATATTAATTATGGAGATTAATTCCATTATAGGATATTAATTATTGATTTTGGTATATTAGGTTGATTAATTAGTTATGTGATTGATTGATTGATTGATTAGAGAATTCGATAAAATAAATTAGTTGATGATTTGGGTAATTAAAGAGTAATTATAGGATTTTAATTAATTTTGAGAGTTAGTAAATTAATTAGTTATTGTTAATATTATATAATTATAAAAATTAGTTTATCAAGGATTAATGATTATTATTGAAGGAGTTTAAATAAATGGAGCATATTAAGAGTTGAACTAATTATTTGGTTGATTAAATGAATTATTATTGAAAAATGGATTTTGATTGATAAGGTTGAAAATAATATATTAGAATATTATTAATGGTGGTAATTTGAGAATTTGATTAATTATAGATTAAATTAGGTTAATACAGAATTTTTGGTAAATTAAAATTTAAGGATATAAATTAGTTTAATTAAGGGGATGTGATTATTATTAAATGTTTTTAGATAATTAAATTATTTCGGGTGTTAATTTGAATATTGGTGAACTAAATGTTATTATATGAAATATTGAGTTTAAGGTAATTTCGGATTGAAAATAAGTATTTGGTGAAATTTCTAATGATTTATGCTTAAAGATTTTAATTAGTTAAAATTGTTACTAATAGATAATTAGTGAATTTAAAATCTTTATATTGGTGTACTCTATAGAAATAAAATTAATAGTTGAAAGGTTAGAATTAATGAATTCAGTTTAGTTATGATAATTTTGGAGTTACATTAATCATTGAAGTTTGATTAAATGGAAAATAAATTGTAGTGAATATTATGGTGGAATTATTGATGGATTGTGATATAAATAAATTGGACAATAAATTATGTTATTAAGAGAATTATTATTATTAGTGTTAAACTATGAATACGAGTATAAATAAATTTTGAGGACATTAGAATTAAGAATTTTAGGTATTAAATAGAAAAATATATTTTTTATGGTGAAAAAAATTAAATGATATTTGAAGACTAGCTACAAATTAAGCAAATAAATTATATTGGTGATAAGTTATATTACATGGTGAGTTGGTAGAAATGTAAATTTGAGGATAGTATAAACTATTATTAAATTAAAGGTTTATTATAAGTTATAAAGTTTATTACAAATTATTATTTTAATAATTGTTTAATATTATTTTTTTTATTATACGTGTTTATTAAATCGACTAAGTTTTTCTATTGCTCCTCAAAGTCAGGACTTAAAATAGAATTAAAATATTTTACTATCACTGTGAGTAATAATAAATAGTGCACATCGTCCTTGCATACATGCATTTCATACACATATCATACTCCCTATATTATTTAAATATAATCAGTATTCATTTCCAAAATTTCATTGTTATTAAATTATTAGTATCATCCATCTTACATATATAATATTTCAGTTCTACAATGATATATAATTTCTGCCTTTGATTGCATTTATTGTATTGATTAAATTGTTGGATATTTGTGATGTGATAATGATGTGCTTTGTATCAGGATAAAAATTGGGACAACATGTATCACTATAGGTCAGTGGGCTAGGTATGGGGGATCGGTTCCTCGATAATAAAATTTGTTGGGCACCAATAGGTGGATTTGTGACATCATTGATCAAGTTGCACATGTTGTGAATATCTGAATGTGATTTATTTTAAGGTGCTAATAGTTTGACACGTGCTTGTGAAAGTATATCCATTTCATATATATTATGAAAGCATTCTGCTTGAATATGTAATTTTGCATTATTTATTATTATTCATTAAATTTAGTGAAACTCATCCCCATCCATAAATATTTTTCAGGAAATAAAAATATTGTTGGTTCTTAAGACTTTGCTTTCTTCTTCGCAGAGGATTACTGATTATCTCCAGCCTTAAAAATATTAGTATGGACTATATGTTAAGTTTGTGATATTTTGCATATTTTATTTGATTCCGCAGTTAGGGAAATAAATTGATATTTGGTTATGTAAAAGTTATTGTGTAATTATAAATAATCTGTGGAGTGTTTTCTGAATATTTGGAGATTATATGATAGAAATGATTTAACCATATTATAACAGATAAATTTTATATGAAAATATATTTTTATTAAATGAGTACAGGCCCGAGCTATAATCTGTACATGATAATGAAGCTGGGTCAAGATTGATAATTAACTGATGTTGAATAATGTTATTATATGGGCTTACTATTTCCAGAATCATATGATAACAGTGATAGATTGTTATAATTTAGGCTTACTACAGGTCTCGAGGGCCTTTAAGTTTACCTAGGTCTTAGTGTCAGTTCGACTCACAGTTTTAGGTCGTGACAAAGTTGGTATCAGTGCATAAGAAAATGTGGATTAGATAACTGTGAAACTATTCCTGTCATGTATTGAAATATTCTTCTTTATCTCTTAAATCCAATGTAACTGTCTTTAAATTAATATAGTAGAAATATATTTGAGTAGTAGAATATTATATAAAATATAAACTGTTATGTTTCTTTGATTTTATCCATGTTTGGATTTCAGTATGGTGAATACTAAGAGAAGAATACCTAATAGAATGGAGTGAGATACTTTAGATGAGGCTTCTTCAGGGCCTCCAGCTCCAATTAGGTGTCGTACATGCAGACCTCCTAGAAATGAGGATAATCAGAATATGAACCCTCCAGTATTGGATACTATTATGACTAGACTGTAGGAAGTGATAACCGCTATGAATAATATGATGCTACAACAACAACAAATATTGCAGGCATAAGCACCTTAGGTTTAACAGCAACAATTGATACCTGCCCTTGTACCTACCCCTATGCCTGCTCCTATACCAAAACCAGTTGTACCTCCACAATAGCCAGTACCACCTCCACCTCCACCTCCACCTCCACCTCCTCCACCCCCACCTATTGAATTGAGAGTAGCATATAACACTCATTACGATAGGTTTATTATATATAAACCACCTAAGTTTTCTTGTGTTGAGGATGCTCACTCATTTGTGGCTAGATTCAAAGAATTCTATGTTGAATTAGGTTGTAGTGATGAGAGGTCAATTCTCTTTACAGGACGTAGAATGGAAGGCACAGCCGAAATTTGGTTCAGAGATTATATTCGGTCTTCTATAGCTTATATGACTTGGGAACAATTTTCCACACTGTTTATGAACTGATATGTTTCTGAAGGAATGAGAAGAGAAAAAGTGGTAGAATTTGAGACCGTAGTTCAAGGAAATGTGATGGTTGATGAATATGCTATGAAGTGTATAGAGTTGAGCATATTTGCTCCAGGATCAGTAGTAGATGAAGGTATTAAGGTATACAGGTTTATAAATGGAATGAATTTAATGTATGCCACTTTATTTCAATAGAAAGTAAATACATTTATGAAGGAAAGATACAAGGTAGGAGAGGTACTAATCTTATGTCATTTGGGTGTTTTAGTGTACCAGGAATGAATAGATCTTTTCTACGGGTTCACAATCCTCAGGCTCTAGGTTTCAAAAGAGAGGAAATTTTGTTAAAAAAAAAGACAAAAAGAATTTTGGGCAGAAGAAAGGTACTTTCACAAGTAATGCTAGTAGTGGACTTAGATCTAATCTAAGTGGCAGTAGATTTAGTAGAGTAGCTTGTAATAGGTATGGAAATTTTCACTATGGAGCTTGTGATCTGAATGCTAATACCTGTGAACCCCTACCCCCCATACGTACTTGCAATGTGGAAATGCGTATGACAAATGGATAGAAATGCACGTGATGTATGAGAGTCGCCACCTTGTTTAATTATTTAAGGGTAAACTAGGAAAACCCTAAATGACTCCAGTTT
>CANUEP010010624.1:0-20117 GCA_947857235.1 Jatropha podagrica | reverse complement strand
CATCAGAGTGAATAGTAGCAAAAGGAACCAAACTTTTATTATTAAGTGGAGGATAAGAATGCCTAGTGTGTTTGGCAAGTTCACAAGCATCACATACTAAAGAATCCAAATCACACTTAGTAACTAAAGTGGGAAACAAACATCCTAAAGAAAAAAAGAGGGATGGCCTAATCTCCTATGCCATTGAACAACTTCATGAGAAGGATTTCTAGAAGTTCCTAACAAGGCTTGACTGATACTTGGATTTGAAAACCAACAAACGTCATCCAACAGATACAGTCCATTGCGCAAGCTACCATTGCCAATTGTTCTCTCTATGTTCAGTTCCTGAAAAACACAATGAGTAGGGTAAAATGTTACTTTGCAATTAAGCGCTTTCGTGATTAAGCTAATAGATAACAGATTAATGGGAAATCGAAGAACATGGAGAATAGGAGAGAGTTTAATATTGGAAGTATAGTCAGTAGAACCTGTGGCAGAAATCGGTACAAAAAAGCCATCTGCAATACGAATTTTTTCGGTGCCTTGATACTTAGAATATGTGAGGAAATAGTTTATAGAGCCTGTTGTATGTTTATTTGCTCCTGAATCTATCACCCAAGAGGGTTTTGCAATCTTTGTAAGAGAGGTAAGAAAAGCATTACTTGAATTAACAAAATTAGAAGCTGCAGCAGATGAGGAAGATTCAAGCTGTGACAACAACCGTTTCAAGGACTGAATTTCCTTATCAGAAAAACTACCAGCAGTAGATGGTTCCTTAGACAAAGCTCCACTATCAGATACGTGTGCTTGTAGTCTAGATGAATTGACTCGCTTCCCTCCGTGCTCTCTAGTTGGGCGTCCATTTAACTTCCAGTAGAATTCCTTAGTGTGTCGATTCTTCCCACAATAGTTACAAAATAAATGATTTCTATCCGAAAAACCTCCCTTTGCAGCTTGTATTTGTTCTTTTGCTAAATTTGCAGTCAACCTTGCTTTATCCAATGTAGATCTGTAAATCATAGCACTCTTCCTAGTTTCCTCTTGTTGTACAAATGAGTATGCCTGTTGCAAGGATCCCGTCCAAGAACATGGACTCGAATCTGATCATACTCATTATTTAGGCCAACCAAAAAATCATACACTTGTTTTACCTCAATCAATTTCTGAACTTGAGTCGCATCATCAGCACATTTTGCTTGAAATTCTTGATAATAGTCCAGTTCCTGCCAAAACCCACTAAGTTCAGCAAAATACTAGGCGATAGTCAGATTCCTTGCTTAGTTTCATGGACTTTCTGTCGCAGTTCATACCTCTGAGCATAGTTTCCAGCTTGCGAATAAGTCTGTGAAGCAGCATCTCATATTTTCTTAGCTGTATCAAGCAATAAATATCCTTATAAAATGGAAGGCTGCATAGAATTTATTAGCCAAGATATAATAAGGGAGTTTTCTAATTACCACTTATTATAAACTGGATATGTAGAAACTGGTTTTCGCGCTCCACCATCAAGATATCCCTGCAAACCTCTAGCCTCAATAAATAGCAAACAAGAACAAGACCACGCCAAGTACTTCGTGCCATCTAATTTGACTGGGCTAATCTGAAGTGAAGGATTTTCTGAGTGAAAAATCACGTCTACCTTTTTTTCGTCACCATTATTGTCAATATAAACAATTCAATAGCCGATTCAAAGGGAAATGCAGAACCAGAAAAACGCAGACACGACAGTAGTGTGATATACAAAGAAACTACCACAAAAAATAAAAAACTTGAATGAGTGTTTAGTGGGTCAGAATCGCAGCACCAAAACGAAGCCATCGGAGCAAGATTCGTCGGTAGAGATCACCGGAAAACTGCTGTACGCCCCGGCGCATGAGGAAAGGTTAGAACCTTCTGGCGGCGCGTGTACACATGCGTGTGATCGGATGGCGACGGGGTCGGGCGGGGACGGCCGATTGGCGGCTGTTCCTCCTTCTAAGGTGGGTGGTGATGTTCAACTACCTCCCCTGGCGGCTGCACTTGTAACTTAGCCTTGTTGCCAAAAAACCCTAGGCCGGAAAAACGTGGCTGGGCTTTGATACCATGAAGATTTTTGTAGGAAAGTAGTTTATTGTTGTCATTCACACTATCTCTATACAATTCTATTCTATATATACACAAAGAATGATTCTAACATGGTAATGATCTAAATAGAAAACAAACCTAAATTAGGAAAGATAATATTCTACAAATCTCTACAATTTTATTGTTCAATTTTTGTGGGATTATAAGGGGGAAAACTTACTGCAAGATCTTAAAGATTTGATTTTAGTTGGATAGATGAATTTTAGAGTGAAGATAGATTTTAGGAATTTAGATCGTGTGAAATGAGTTCGAATTTAGATTGACCTAATTTGATTATGGCTAATTTTAACCTTAGCTCATTGTTCAGTATCCAATTTGAAAGTGGTTACAATTCTGGTTGACTGAGTTCTGTTTGCCATACATTTTGAACAATCCTACCATCTCATCTGTAATTTTCATTATATGTAATATATCCCTAATTCTTTACTATAGGCTTATAATTCCAAAGGATTTATTTCTTGTCTAATCATGATGTTACCATTTCATTAATTAACTTTTAGGTTGCTTTATGGAAATTCTCTGCGAGTGGCACATCTGAAGGTGATGAAGTTTTTTGTCTTTCAAATATCCTCTGTACTTACTCTCCATGATTTGTTCAGGGACAAGGTTTTGATGCAAATTGTTTTACAAATTTTTACTTTATAGATACAAGGCCTTTGCTATGTTTCAGTGCAGATACATATGCTATTAGAGCAGTTGCATGGGCTCCATTTGAAAGGTAAATTATTTCAGATGATAGATTTTTCTTGCAATTTCTGAGTCAATGCTTTACTTATTTTCTTATTTTAAGCAATAAATGTGCTGGTGATTAAATTTGATACTATACAAAATTGCCTTTTAGTCAAGGAACCTCTCATCCAAGAGGAGTTTGCTTGTTATATTGATGGTCATTCACAAAACCAATTGCACGTGCGATGTTGTTCGAATTGTGAAACGATGCCATTGCAAAGAATGATAAATCATATCCCAGAAAACGATAAATAGCTGAATACTTGATTGACTTGTAATTTTGTGAAAAAATGCATTGAGAGCTTGCATTCTCGACTTGGCTTGAGCAATTATTCCATTATTGTGTCAATCAATGTAAGCTGCTTCTTGCAGTGAACTGCCATTTGGTTTAAAATGGCTATAGAAAATATTGTGGGCTTTTTTAGCTAGTAATTTTTATGAAATGCACCTCTTTACTGTGTTGGTTTAGATTAATAATATGCACTTTAAACTATTTTCAGTGATCATGAGAGTTCAAATGTTATACTTACTGCTGGACATGGAGGCCTGAAGTTTTGGGACATACGGTAAATATCATAGCTTGTTTTGTTTCATATTCTTAATGACGTTTTATTTTGTTTGATGGTGTTGATTGCCACTATGTATTTTTTTTTTAACTTATAAATAATGGATAAATCTTTTGTTCATATATTTAATAAGGATAGATTTTTGAATATCTTTTATAGTTAGAACATGAACTTTTTATTTCAGTGTGATGTAAGATGAGTGGCTGCTGCGAACATATTGTAATGCACACACATATCACTTTAAACAACAAATTTACTTCCATTAGTTTTCTTTTGTGCTCACTGCTCAAGATGTAACCATACTATGTATTTTTTTGTCATATTTAATAATAAAATTTTAAAATATTAAATTTTTATTATTCAAAATACTTTTAGTCTTATAAATATAAATTAAAATTTTAACATTTTTAAATTAATCTTTAATATTGCAACCATACAACAAAAGTTCAACTTTAAAATTATTTTCTAAGAAAATTGTTTTTTTTTTTTTTTTTTTTTTTTTTTCCTTTAGGAAATATTTGTATAGGTAAGTTATTTTTCGAAAATAAAAGCCTAAACTCTAAAGTAACAATGATACATCATTCCATCTCGTGATTCAAAATAGATCTTGATTTCTGAACAAAAATGTCCATCTCATGATTCGAAATACATCTTGATTTCTGAACAAAAATGATGATTTCTCAATGTGCCTTCATTAACTGTCATGTGGTATCAGGTTCCTGTGGTCATGTTGCTGTGATTTTAACATTAATTTGTGTCCCCACAATTTTATGAATTATGTAATTTCTTTTTGAATGGATTCTCAATATGAAGTGTGGAGTCTTTTTCTTTTTCCCTGGAGTAGGCATGCAATGCCAACCAGAGTTAGATTTGGTTGATAGTTTTTTCATGTGGAATTTGTTTATAATATCTAGACGGACTATTCTTTAAGCACGATTTCTAAAATAGCTACAAGCATAGAAAGTTGGGATCATTAATATATATATAAACTTTTGGTTTTTGCAGTGATCCATTTCGACCTTTGTGGGAGCACCATCCACTAAGATACATTTACAGTTTGGATTGGCTGCCAGATCCAAGGTATTGTATTGGTCTTTCTTGGTGGATTATGCATAGATTGGACCTTTTGGTAATAATAAATTATCCTACAGTCAAACCATTTATTGATTACATTTTCAGATGTGTTATCCTATCCTCGGATGATGGAACGATGACACTCCTCAGCTTGGTGAAGTTTGCATCTGATGGCCATGTTAATGGAAAACCTCCTCAGGAGTCTAAACAACCAGGATTGCATAATATTTATTGTTCAACCTCCTTTGCTATCTGGAATGTTCAAGTGTCAAGAAAAACAGGTATCATTGATGTCCCTCCCAATTCCATTTGATTATATTTTTAGAGGATGTAATTTGTATTTTCTTGTTAGGAGGAAGCTGGTGTGAGAGTAGCAATGGTTTTGCTTTGTATAGGTTTAATATCTGTCACTGTAAGTATGTCTGAAGGTAGCCTATGCATGGTCCATAACATAAATATTTTCACAAAAGAAGGTTGGGGAGTGGGGAGGTAGGGTGAAGCAGGTTGGGATGTGGCTTTTGATTTCCGTGATTGGCGAATGTTAATACAGTATTACTTATAATTTATATGCTACCCTTTTTACTCTTTGGTATGTTAGCATGCTATCACCCATAGGAGTCTTTGAGGCAAATAGTTGTAAAACTAAAATGTAAAATCTTTGATTGAAAATTATGGTGGCATCATAACCCATGCTTTCCAATAAACCTGCACCTAGTCAATTAAAAATGCATCATTGTTCCTTTTCTTTTATTTTCCAATTCCAATTAACTTATTCATGAATTTCAATAGGCATGGTTGCATATTGTGGTGCAGATGGTACTGTTTGCCACTTCCAGGTAAATTGACTCCTGATTTTCAAGTATAACTTGCTATGCTCGTAAATGTTATCCATGTAGCATGATGTGCAATGGGTTTTATGCCACCGGGAAGTATTCTTGTGAGTTTATTAATTAATATTGCAAATATGCAGGACCAAATGGACCTAAAATGTCAATTTTTTTTTTTTTTTTTGGGGGGGTGGGGGGTGGTTGGGTATAGTAATAATGCATTGTACACTTCCCTTGACTGAAATCTTGTGCTTAATTCACTGTTCTGAACCTATACGTGATAAAGTAGTTTAGAAGGCTTGTCTAGAATTATTTGTCCTCAGCATGCTTTATTCATAAATCATTCACAATGACTCTTCGAGTGAATTGCACATATACTTTTCATATTTGCATTTCCAAGTTGCTTTAGATCATTGTGAAAGCTTAATATGTTGTATCTACAATCAGCTCACAAAAAAAGCTGTGGAGAAAGACGCATCGAGACATCGTGCTCCTCATTTTATGGCTGGGTCCCTAAGTAAGGATGATGAATCGTCCATCACAGTTAACACTCCATTACAGGATGCTTCTTTAACTTTGAAGAAGCCAGTTAAGAATGCCAAGGACAAGGACAGTCAACAAAGCATGCAAAGCTTATTTGACTCAGAACAGACAGAGAGAGCAAATAGCAATAAGGCAGAAAAAGCACCAGTTGTTGACAATCAACTACCAGGTAATTTTTGGAATTTCATTACAACTTGCTTTACTATGTGTGTTTATTTATTTTTATTTTAATCTAAACAAAGATTTAGGCTTGGCATCTATCATCCTGCTTTTTCACTATATTTCTTTCTTTGAGATTTGCGAACTTTTGTCAAATTTTTAGCAGGTTTGCACGATGGCGATGATCCGGATACGCAATCTGGATTTGATGAAACATTGGCAGCTCTAAAAAGTAGAATTAAACCGAAATCCAGAAAAACCAGTAATAAAATGGATGGAGAGGATAAAGCGTCGATATGCATAGATGGACAAGATGGGGTACAGGAGAGAGAAAGTGAAAAGGGAAAAGCTGCGAACAAATTTGAAGTTCTCCCTCCTGATATTGTTGCAATGCATAGAGTTAGATGGAATATGAACAAAGGTAGTGAGAGATGGTTGTGTTCTGGAGGAGCAGCGGGAATTTTACGGTGTCAAGAAATTAAATAATCTGATATTATGTGTGTATATATATGTTAGCAGGAAAAAAATAAAAATAAAAATATAATGGTAACTTATAATAGTTTCTCTATCTTCCATTTGCTGTTTTAAATGGCAATTTGCATTACTATTAATCTGGCCGTTCCTTTTGATGATTATTCTTTTATAATTTATTATTATTATTTTTTTGGTTTAACCTTATAAAAGGTACCTCACTGCATCTTACTTAAAAATTTTGAAGTAGGAATTACTATTTGGCCCCCGTGATTTAGTGAAATCGACTTAGTCTCGGCCTTTTGGGAAATATGTGAATGCGTCCGATTCTCTTTTTGCTTTTTAATTTTCAATGAAAAGATGAAAATGCTCTCATTATGTGTGTATTGATAAGAATAAATTCATCTTTTCCACAAATAACTTACGAATAATAGTTATTAATGAATTAAATAAAAATTATACTTATAAAATATTAATTTTTGTAGCATAGAGAAGTGCAATTCAAATAGGATAAATGTGTTTTGATGTTTTAATTTAAAAATTAATGGTAAAAAGTACAAATTTCGAATAAGAGGATTTGACTAGTTTAATAGAAGAAGCTATAGGAATTTATTAGTGTATAAATTTCACCATTAGTTAATGAAGAATATGAGACGCAGAGATACAATCCATAATAATACCTACCCACTTGGAATTTAATCCCATTTTGAGGAGGATATTTTTTAAAGAGTGTCCTTCTGCCCTATTATAGGTTTTACCCATATCCAACTTTAAAGCAAACATCCCTCAAAAAAAAAAAAAAAAAAAAAAAAAAATTAAAGCAAACGCTCCCTAACCTATTGCTTTATTTTTCATATAATAGAAAATTTCAAAAGCTATATGGGCATTATCCAAAATTAGCAGCTGGGAATGAAGGCTGATTAGGATTCGCTAATGATGTTAGGAAGTACCAATAATCCATTAATCATGAAAATTAACAATTTTACTGACCTTGGAAAAGAAAACTGATAGAGTAATATTCCATTAATCATGAAAATTAATAAAAGGATATTGAGGTAATTTGAAATGCAAATTTTATAGAATCAACATAAACTAATCATTTTCTTAGTATGTAGACTGACAATTTGAGTGGAACAAAGTAATTATTTTTGAAAACTGTTTGTGATTACTTTGATATTTTAGTTGCATTTAGGTTTTTATGCTGTTTTGATTGATCGAATCTTTTCCTTTCTCTATTTGTTAACTTTAGCTATTGACTACTTTTCATCTTCCTTATTATCATAACTTTAAGTTAATTAACTTTAGCTATTGACTTTTACCGCCTTTTGGAATAAATGAAATCTATAATTAAATGAATTTATTATATTTGGTATGCTGCAATTTAATATAAGAAATTTAATTAAATTTCATAAAATTATATTTGGAATAAATTTTGAAATAAAAATTTATTTGTCTTTATTTCTTATAACATTTTTGACATAATAATTTAACAAAAATAAATAATAAATGAATTTCATATAAAAAATATTCTAATATTCCATGCTAATTGATTAATTATATAAGTAGTAACATTCATCATATTAATTATTTTTAATCGATGTAAATTTTTTTTTTAATTTAAGTAATTAATTTGAAAACTGAAAAAAATTAAAAATGTTACTGTTATTTTTAAAAATAATTGTTCACACTAAGCTTTTATAGCTTCATAGTAATAATAACCAACATTATTGCTATACTTAAAAAACGTCATTACTAGCTTGGAAAAAAGGAAAAAAAAAAAATATAAACTAATGTCATGGTTGGATTAAAAAAAATATTGTTATAGTTTCGAATTTACAAAAGAAAATAAACAAAAAAAGAAAAAACAAAGAAACAATACTTGAGTTCATGGTGGAGGGTAATTTTGTGAATAAATATTTCATTGATCAATTTTGTAAAATTCATTTATAAATTTCATCAATTTTAGTAGAATTTGAGTTAATCATATCTAATTCTATGGAATTCAAATTCAAATTCAAATAAAATTTTACGAAATTCATTCATTTCAAACGGGCTCTTAACATTTATCATTTAATTATTTACAATAGGGTCTAAATTAATGTGAACACAAAAATCAAACATGTAGATATAGAAAGAGTCATAATCTTGTCTCTTGTGACAACACCTCCCTTATTTCTAGTTTTGCTATAAATTTTTATGGTTTTTTATTAAATAAATTATAAATCTATATCTATTTAGTATAGATATATGTTATTTATGGTTCTGTTATTGTTTGTGGTCTATTTGTATCTTATTTGAAGTTTATGATCTCTCCATTTTATATAGAGTATGTATTATTTTTTGCATTTATTTTGTTTTATTTTGACAGGTTAGCAATTTGTGGAGAACTTTTTAAATATCTAATGATCTTTGTTTTTTGAAACTTAGTGTTAGCCAGAACAATTTTACCATGTTATAATATTAGAATTAATTTGTTTTTAGATGATAATTATCATTGTAACAGATTTATCTTTATCACTTTGTTAGATTAGAGATAAGGTTAAAGAGATTTATCTTTATCACTTTGTTAGAGTTAGAGATAAGGTTAAATAGATTTTATCTTTATCACTTTGTTAGATTAGAAAGTATATAAATACCTCTGTACCTATACGTATGAAAATGTGAAAAATAAGAATATTTTCCTCTACAATTTCTCTCTAAGTTTTCTATAGTTTGCTCATAAGATGACAAAGATTATTTAGCTGAAATTCAGTTAATTGTAGAATTGATAAATTGAAATTCAATTATTTTGATTGCGTTAATATTTCTTTTGGCTTAATAATTTTATTTTTCTTCTGTGACTATTTTATGAGTTCAATATTTTGGGATTATTGTATTTTATTTAAAACAATTATTTTGATATAATATTCTTTTACCGTATTAAATCTTGAATTTATGGCCTTTTTTTGTATCATGGACACAAATTATTTATTATAAATATTAGATGCCATGGATCTTGAAGATACAATAAATGATAGAAATCAAGATCTAATCATAATATTGCAAAGGAAATAATTTTCTTTTATTGACTATTTGATAATTAAACATGTGCTTGTTCTTTGTAATGATTTGAAAGAAATGTATAATTATCAAAAGCTCACTATGAATAGATGCATTTATGTTAAAGAGCTCCTAAAGTTAGAGGAGATTATAATTCTACAGTATTATAAGGGTATTTATTATTATTATTATTGCTATACATTGGCATATATTATGCATGCACTACAATTTTGAGAATTGATTTTTTTTAAATATAATTAAGATATTGTTGTTATTATATTTGGAGCTATATTAGCTCTTGATCTAAAATTGCTAATGATATTTATACCTTGAATATGCTCATGAAGTAGCGATATCAAGAAAAAAAGTTTTATGATAAACTTCAGATTTATTTAAGTGTCTTTTTATTATTGAGCAAAGTATTGAGTTTCTAATTAATATCATAAAGTTTGTCTAATTAGATTCTCTCCATTCCTTGAAGTGAATGGTATCATACATAATACTGGACATGGGAGTAGTGAAATCCATCCAACTAGATTTGATCCATTCCCAGAAGTGAATGCAATAATATATGATATTGGACATGAACAAAAACAATAAAAAAGATATGCTTATCACTAAAAATATTAATAAGATCATAGTTGAAATAATGATTTTAGTAATTATAGTAGCCAAATGAGTTATTAAGAACAAATCTTACTACCAGAAGTGGTACAAATAAAAATGGCATTTATGGAAATTGGTTATGTATTTGTACACCAAAATATTAAAAGAAAAATTTCACTTTGGTAGTAGAAGAATATTTAAAGGCTCCGAAAGAGCAAGTATTACTACCTAAAGGATTGAATTTTATGCATAATACATTATTCTAAATATATTCATTAAAATTTGTATAGATAACGATTTAAATAAATATGATTATAAATCAGAAGTTTAGAAATTTGAGTACTTTTATTATTTAGCATGATCGATTAAACTGTCTCAATCAATAATGATGCAAAAAGAAAATTTTAATTTTTATATGGATATTTATTGAAGAACCAGAAGTTTCTTCAATTATAATGAATTTTTTTTCGTGTTTAGTATTGTTCTCATAACAAATTAATTATTGAGCAATCACCATGTAAAGTTTAGGTTGAACTGCTTGCATTTTTTCGAATATAAAAGGAAAATTTGATAGGTCATATTTTTATAGTATTTTTTGCTGAGTTTTTATTAGAAATTTTAGTATTTTAAATTACTTTGATTAGTTTTTCACTTAGATATATTTATATTTTTTAAGTAAGTTCCCGTGATTCTTGATAAACTTGATTTAAAGGGTTTTTAGCAAGAAAATAGCCAAAATAGCATCAAAGAAGGTTGGAACTGAAATTGGACGTATAAAGCTCAACTTTGCCAAGACAGTGGAGTACACGGGCAGGCTATGCAATGCCACGGCCGTGGCACCTACTGAAAAATCAACCAAGTCGAATTTAGTTATTCAACCCGTGTAAATCTGAGACATGGGCATGGTCTATACATGGGCTGCATGAAAATAATAAAATGACTCATCTTAAGCATTGCTCAAGCCCAACCTGATGAAAGAAGACTCCTAAATAGAAAGGAATCCAATTTAAAGCAGTTTTCTACTCGTATTTGAAGACACCCTATGAAGTCTATAAAAAGAGAGATCACAGCAGCAATTAGAGGCATTGGGTGGATCATCGAATCTTAGATCTAAACTCTTTGTTCTACTCTTTCTTAGTTTTTCTCTCTTTGTAAGATTTTAAGAAATCAAGTTGTATAAAGAATCAAGGGAGCCGTCTATGCTATTATCTGACTAGTTTTTATCTCTAAACTCTTAATCTTGATTTATTTCCATTAATTTCTATTATTTACGAAATTATTGTCAGATTTTATTAAGTTTTATTTAATTACTATGTTGAACCAAAACTCTCATACTAAGGATTTGATGTAGCTTAACTTCTACCCCAATTTATGATATTGGATTTGTTTTTCTTTGTTGAAGTTATAATTTATTATTGAACTTAATGCTTCCAGGTAGATTTTATCTCCTGGATTAATTTATTTTATTAATCACTAGCGGAAGAAAGGTTTTTGGATAAGAAAAGGATAATAAATTACATGGGAATAATAACTTGATGCGAAAGCTATATGGTTTAACTCATATAGGGTTTTCATAATTTAATGACCTTAGGTTATGAATTCTTGAACAAACCATAAAACTTAATGATTTAATTCATATTCGATTGCACTGTTGGGAGATGGATAATTAGACGGGATTAAAATAGGTAAAAATACATCAAGAGAGCTTGTTAGTGATTTTAAGTTTGTTTTCCCTACTTGAACAATTAAAATTGATTAAAAAACTAATAAAATAAATTGGATAGAGTTAAGTGAAGTCAACATCCCTAGTAGTTTTTAAACCTTAATTTCTTTTCATCAAATATTTTTATTTGAATTCATTTCTACTATTTTATTTTATTTTACTTTACTTCTACAAATATCCTCTTTATCATTGTGTAAATAATAGTAGATTAAAATAATTTTGGTACTTGGTATACAATTTTTGTGGGACAATATTCTACTCGCTCTTTATTACTTGTTGCGATTTCGTGCACTTACGAAAATTGCTGTCAAGTTTTTTGCTCCGTTGTCGGGATTGGCATTACTAATATCAATACTAATTAATCTATTATTAATTTAGACATTTATTTTTTGTTATTTTAATTTTTATAAAGATTCTTTCAGGTTTTTATGCAAAGACAACCTCAAAGTAGTGAACCTTTAGTTTTTGATCCTGAAATTGAAAGGACTTGTCGAAGGAACAACGCTGCAAAGAGAAATTGAGAGCGTGAACAGTAAAGGCAATCAACCATGGTTGGATTAGAAGACGAGATTCATGACTTAGTGGAGCAATAGGAACAAGAGATATATTGCAACACCAGTTGGAGCAAAATCGAAGAAATCCTGTTCTTACTTTGCAAGATTACACTACACCTTCTCTTGATGGGACCACCTCTAGTATCACCAGACCTAGGATAGAAGCTAACAATTTTAAGATAAAACCTGTCATTATTCAAATGCTTTCTACCTCAATCCAATATGGAGGGTTGCTTAGTGAGGATCCAAATGCCCATGTCACCAATTTCTTAGAGATTTGTGATACCTTTAAACAAAATGGAGTTTCTGAGGATGCTATTAGGTTGAGATTATTTCCTTTCACCTTGAGAAATAAGGCACGTACTTGGTTACAATCTTGCCCTGCAGGAAGTTTTACCACGTGAGATGAGTTAGCTCGATAATTTTTAGCAAAATTTTTTCCATCTTCAAAGACCACCAAGCTGCGTAATGAGATATTAATTTTTGCTCATCATGATCAAGAAAGCTTGTATGAAGCTTGGGAGAGATTCAAGGACCTATTGAGAAAGTGCCCACATCATGCTCTACCTAAAATGGCTATAGGTACAAACTTTCTATAATGCATTATCTCCTAACATTAAGATTATTTGGATAGCTGCTGGGGGATCTTTTGAAAGGAAAGGGATTGATGAGGCCTATGATTTGATAGAAGAGATGGCGAGCAATAGCCATTATCAAAATTCCTTGGAAAGGAAAAAAATTGCAAGAATCTATGAGATTGATGCCATAACCGCGCTTAATGCTAAGGTGGATAATATGGTAAGAAAATTGGATTTGTTGACTACTAATTCTGTTAATTCTATTGTGCAAGCTTGTGATAGGTGTAATGGTCAACATGGAGTTGAGGAATGCATGTTGGATAATGTGAACCCTCAAACTCTGGAGCAAGTCAACTACATAATGAATCAAGGAAGGAAGAATTACTCATTTTCTAATTCTTATGATAATAGGTTGAGAAATCACTGTAATCTTTCATATGGGAATCCAAACAAAGCCTTGAATCCGCCACCAGGCTTTCCTCCATAAGATAAAAAGGAATTATCTCCTTATTGCTCTTTCTAAATCTCACATGGAATTTATGAATGAAACTAGGAAAAATCACAAAATCCAACAAGCAGCAATTAGGAATTTAGAAATCCAATTTGGACAGTTTGCAAGCATGATGGCCTCAAGATCTCAAGGTACGTTACCTAGTAATACTGAGAAAAATCCTAAAGAACAAGTACAGGCTATTACTTTGAGGAGCGAAAAAAAATTGGAGGAACCCTGAGAAAGGAAGAAGGAAAGAAAGAGAAGAAGGACAATCTTATAATTGATCTTGAGGAGGAAGAGGAGGTAAAACCCTATGTTCCACCTGTTCCTTTTCCTCAAAGACTCAAGCAATCCAGGGATGAAAAAAGCTTCCTCAAATTTCTTGTTGTGTTCGAAAAGCTTCAAATAAATATTTCTTTTATCAAAACTCTTACTCAAATGCCCAGTTATGCAAAATTCTTGAAGGAGATTTTGAGCAAGGAAAGGAAGATTAATGATCAAGATAAATTGCCTCCTAAAAGGATCTTGGAAGTTTTTCTATCCCTTGTAATATTGGAAATCTTGATTTTGATAAGGCTTTAGCTGATTTTGTAACACCCATTGCCCAATCCCGGAGGATCAGACGATGAATGCCACATTCGGTGTTGAAATACTGACCTATCCTACTCGTTAACTCCCATTTATATATTAGAAGTGGTTATATTTTCGGAGCGAGGAAAATAATTAAAAAATAAAATAAAGGGGTTAGGGAAAATCCTACGAAAAATAAAATTTTTCTCAAGAGCTCCCCTTAAAAATCTACTTGCGACATAGGGAAAACAAATACACTTTCAATATTAACCTTCAAACCTCAACTCCAAATTATTACCAAATATCACACAACACTTCTAAAGGTTATATTAATTCGCTTAAGTTCTAACATAATAATTCACCATTCATTCTAAAAATATATATATTAACATTCATACACCATACATATAATCAAATAATAATACTTAAAATATCCACCAATCTCTTTAATTATAATTTCAATATTTACAACCTCAATATTTTATATAATATTCCCTATACATGCCAAAATCACGAATTATTATATGTCCTATCCAAAAATAATATTCTACTCTGATACTACTCCTCTGATCTTCAGGTAGTGTCCATCGCTCTTAACCTGTGGGTGATAAAAATCAACGCGCTGAGTGGAAGATTCAGTGGTGCTAAATAATTACCAATATAAATAGCAAGAATATGCCAAGTAATAAATCTCAAATATCAATGAAAATACTCAAATGATAATATATACTAACCACTAACAACGTGCTAATTAAATTCAAATATTTCAAAAATCATAAAGAAATTCGCATCTTTAAAATTCATACATAACTCAATATAAACAAGAAAATATCATAAATACCAATATATTTCCAATTTCTTTATAAGAAATAAAATCCCATTCTTAATTTAGGAAATTTATAAATACAGTATATCTTCGTTTTCTTATAGCCGAATAAAATTTCATTCTTAGTTAAGGCTCATACTAATATAGAATGAACGTAAGCAAATTCGATTATGGCCTGTGAAATCCTCACCCCATCACACAATCGTGGCCTATAAAAGCACAACCCCCATTATACAATCGTGGCCTATGGAAGCACCACCCCCATACACAAGTGTAGCTTATGAAAGAACCACTCTCATCACATAATAAGCGCATTCGCTTATTTATAAGGGCTGATAACCTTAGCATATGATCATAGCTCCACATAACAGAATGAGCTGATAACCAAGCATGCTCACATATTGAAATCAATTTCATTATACTACATTTCAATCATGTATAGTAGAGCCCAAAATAAATGCATTCTTCCACAAATAATCTCAATTCTCATTCAACATTCCTTATCCAAAAACATTTTATAATTAATACTTATTATTTTAAAATCACTTATCTTACAACTTGTAAATGCACTTCAAATCCTCTTATGTTTATAGCCAAAACCATACTTTCTTAATCACAAATAATCATAGCTTAAAGTACTTAAAGATCAACATTTAAAAGACCAAAATCATGCCTTACCTACTAAGAAGGTTCGGCCTTTTTATGAAAACAAAGGAGGAAAAGCTTCCTCCATCAAATGCCTTAATCACTGGCTCAAAATCATTACTCAAAATCATTAAATCCATTACTATAAACAATTTACTACAAAATCCATTTTTACACATTTAAAGCTTCTTTAAGTCCTTGAACAATGTTAAAGCATTGTTATTCAAAGTATGCTTAAAACCATCATCAAATTAGTCATTATCAAACTCATTTAAGTTAAATTCAAGCTTAAAAATCAAATAAACACAAGGCCCTTCACCCTCCATTGGTTCGGCCATCCTTTCAAAATCAAGGGGAAAATAGTTTCCTTCAAAATTACTTTCACAAATCATAAGGAAAACCATTTCAAAGCTCATTTTCAATCAAAGAAAAACAATAACAATAACAAAAATTAAGGCCCTTCCTTGAAGGAGGATTTGACCATTCATGAGAGAAGAGGGAGGAGAGGTTCCTCTTCTCATTGAAGTATTCTTTCATGCTTAAAAATCATAGGAAATTACATTAAAACATCTAATTGTTCATTTCCCAACACATTCCACATAATTCCCCAAAATCATTAAAAACCACTAAATTTCAAATTTAAAGAAATTGAAAGGGAAATGGAAATACTAGTGCACTAACCTTTCAATCAAGCTTTAAAAAGCTTAGAAAGCTTCACTCTTTAGCCTTTCCTTTCCCTTTGGTGGAGGGTTCTAGCACTTCTTCAAAGTAGGAAAAAGTGCACATTAAATCAAAATTAACAAAAGAAATGAATGGAGAATGATTTAATGCATTAATCCCATGCCTAAACCTTGAATTCTACTTATTAAATCAAAAAACTCAAAATCCACAACTTACTTGCTTCAATGGCAACTTCAATTCTCTTTGTCTTTAATCACCAATTTCAACTTCAACTGTTTAATTCTTAAGAATTAATTACTATTCTATGGTTTAATTAGGTAGTTTAGTGGTAATTTAAAGGTAGAAAAACGAAAAAAATGGAGGAAGAAGAGAAGGAGAGAAATGGCATGGAGATAGTGATGATGAAGAAAGAGAAAGTGTTGATGAAGTGGTAATCTTTAAGTAGCAAAGTCAACTTTTGCTTCCTTATTTTATGCCAAATGAATGGCTATGATCAAGTCCTAAGTAACTTCATCCAATGGCTCTAAATATTCATCAAATAACTCTCTTCCAAATATTATTTAACTCCACCAATTAATTAAATTAACTCCACAAAAATAATTCCTCAATTATTCCTTAATATACCACACTAAAAATAATATTCACTAAATGACTTAATTCACCAAAAATATTCATGAAATATTTTCTACCCACCTAAATCATGCAAACATACTCCAAAAATATTAAATAAAATATTACACACACATAGTAATTTTTTCGGACCGAAATAATACCAAGTACCGGATTGATGGTATTATTCATAGACTAGTAAATCACTATTAACAACACTAAAAAACAGTCTGTTACAGTTCTTCCCCCTTAAAAGAAATTCATCCTCGAATTTACTTGATATGAATAACTGAGGATGTTGCTGTCACATATCATCTTCTTGCTCCCTTGTAGCCTCCTTTGTCTTATGGTTCCTCCACAGGACCTTCACTAGAGGTATTCTCTTATTCGTTAATTTCTTAACCTCTCTAGCAAGTATCCTCATGGCTTCTTCCTCATACGTCAAATCCGGCTCGATGGTGACAAACTCGGTTGAAATCACATGCGAAGGATCAGATCTATATCTCCGTAGCAAGGATACATGAAAGGCATTATAAATCCAATCCATATCCGGTGGTAAAGCTAGTCTATAGGTCAATGGTCCCACACGCTCTAAGATCTCGTATGGACCTATGAACCTAGGACTTAGCTTACTCTTCTTGCCGAATTTCAAAACTTTCTTCCATCGTGACACCTTCAAGAACACTCTATGACCCACTACATACTCAATATCCTTCCTCTTAAGATCAGCATACGACTTCTGACGACCTGAAACCACTTTCAACCTTTCCCTTATGATCCTCACCTTATCCTCCACATCACGGACCAAATTTGGACCCACTATCTTACCCTCATTTAGCTCCATCCAACATAGAGGTGTCCTACACCTCCTACCATACAAAGCCTCAAATGGAGCCATCTGAATACTCGACTGATAACTATTGTTATAGGCAAACTCCATAAGTTGAATATACGTCTCCCAACTACCCTCAAACTCTATCACACAAGCCCTCAACATATCTTCAAGCACCTAAATTACCCGCTTTGACTGACCATCTGCCTGCGGATGAAAAGTTGTGCTGAAATGCAGTTTAGTACCCAAAGTCTCATGTAACTTCTTCCAAAATCTCAAAGTAAACCTTGGATCTCTATTAGAGATAATGGAGGAAGGAACTCCATGAAGTCTCACAATCTCATCAATGTAGAGCTCTGCGTACTGCTCCATGTATAATCGATCCTAACGGGAAGAAAATGTGCTGACTTAGTCAATCTGTCGACTATAACCCAAATAGCATCTTTCTTCCTAGGTGTAGTAGGCAAACCAATCACAAAATCCATGGTGATCCTATCCCACTTTCACTCTGGAATAGAGATAGGCTGTAGCAAACCCGATGGGACCTGATGCTCTGCCTTAACCTGCTGAAAGGTCAAGCATCTTGATACAAAACCCGCAATGTCCCTCTTCATAGCTGGCCACCAACACTGTACCCTTAGATCCTGGTACCTCTTATTACTACCTAGAAGCATAGAATACCGACTACTATGGACTTTCTCTAAGATACTCTTCCTCAAATCTGGAATCTTAGGTACACAAATTTGGTTCGCAAAATACAAGTAGTCATCTCTAATCTCAAACCTCTTCTTCTTACCCTCTTTGACCAAGCCCTTCCACTTGGCAATAGTCTCATTACCCTGCTGTGCATCCCTCATCTACTGAAGTAGGCTAGGTCTCACCATAAGCTCTGCTACAAGTACCATCTCTAGCCACTGATAACTGGACATTCATTTAACGAAGTGCAACTAAGGACTTCTTGCTCAGTGCATCTGCCACTACATTACCTCTGCTCGAATGGTAATCTATGGTGAAATCATAGTCCTTAAGTAGCTCTAACCATCTACGCTGCCTCAAGTTAAGCTCTTTCTGCTTAAGCAGATACTTAAGGCTCTTGTGGTCCATATAGAAGTGACATCTCTCACCGTACAAATAATGCCTCCAAATCTTCAAGGCAAGCACAATAGCTGCTAACTCCAAATCATGGGTAGGATAGTTCTTCTCATGTGGCTTAAGCTGTCGGGAAGTATGAGCAACTACCTTGCCCTCCTGCATAAGCACACAACCTAGACCATTATGCGAAGCATCACTATAAACATCATATGGTCTGCCTGGAGCTGGCTGTGTTAACACTGGAGCTTCGGTAAGCATCGCCTTAAGCCTCTCAAAACTACTCTGGCATCTATCAGTCCACTCAAAATGGAAATTCTTACGAAAAAGTCCAGTCAAAGGGGCGGCAATAAGAGAAAACCCCTTGACAAACCTCCTGTGGTAACCAGCCAAACCTAAGAAACTGCGAATTTTCGTGACATTCTTAAGTGGCTTCTAATCAAGCACTGCATCAATCTTCTTCAAATCCACATGAATGCCCTCTACATAAATAATATGCCCTAAGAAGGCAATCTTCGTCAACCAGAACTCACACTTATTGAGTTTACCATATAACTGCCGATCTCTCAAAGTCTGCAAAATTGTTCGTAGGTGGTGATCATGATCCTCTCTAGTCGAAGAGTACACCAAAATATAATAAATGAATACCACCACAAACTGATCCAAATAAGGATGAAAAACCCGGTTCATCAGATCCATAAATACTGCTGGAGCATTAGTCAACCCAAATGGCATCATTAAAAACTCAATGGCCATATCGAGTCCTAAAAGTAGTCTTAGGTACATCCGACTCTCTAACTCCCAACTGATGATACCCAGACCTCAAGTCAATCTTTGAAAACACAATGGCCCCTCTTAGCTCATCAAACAAATCGTCTATGTAACACCCACCACCCAATCCTAGAGAACCAAATGGCAGATGCCACATTCGGTGCCGGAACACAGTCTTATGTCACCAAATAAACCCGAATTGTATATTATAAGTGAATAAGTTGTTCCAGGGAGGCGAGCAATATTTTAATAACTTTTTTTTTTAAAATAACTAAATAAAAGCTTAGGGAAAATCCTACGAAAATTTTGTTAGAGTTCCCACCCTAAAAATAGGCTTGCCTCATAAGGAAAAACAAAGTACTTCCAGTATCGACCTCCAAACCTCAACTCCAAATTATTTCAACGATCATGCAGCACTTTTAGAGATTATAATAATTCTATTAACAACCAAGGTAATATTTCACCATTCAAGATAACTAAATATGTCATCATTCATACACCAAACAAATAATCAAATAATAATATTAAATCGGCCACCGATTTCACTAAAAATTTATTCAAATACTTACAACCTTAATATCATTCACAAGAGTCTATACGTGCCATGATTTACATTAATACACATG
>CANUEP010010608.1:0-35761 GCA_947857235.1 Jatropha podagrica | reverse complement strand
TTCAAGAATTCATAACCTAAGGCCATTAAATTATGAAAACCCCCCATGAGTAAGACCATATAGCTTTTGCATTAAGTTATTATTTCCATGTAATTTCTTACCCTTTTCAAAAACCTTTCTTCTGATAGCAATTAATAAAATAAATCAATCAAGGGGAGAAACTCTGTTTGGAAGCATTAAGTTCATTACTAAATTATAACTTGAACAAAGAAAAATAAATATAATATCATAAATTGAGGTAGAAGTTAAACTACATCAAATCTCTAGTATGGGAGTTTAATTCGACATAGTAATTAAATAAAACTCAATAAAATATGAAAATAATTCTATAAATAATAAGAATTAATGGAAATAAAAATGAGATCAAGAGTTTAGAGATAAAAATTAGTCAAATAATAGCGTAGACGGCTCCCTTGATTCTTTACACAACTTGATTGCTTGAATTATTACAAAGAGAGAAAAATTAAGAAAAGAATAGAATTGAGATTTGAGATCTAGAATTCAATGCAAAATCGATGAATGAATGAATCAATCTATCTTCCCCCTCATGCGTGTTGTGATCTCTCTTTATATAGACTTCATAGGGTGTCTTCGAATCCGAGTAGGAAACTGATTTGAATCGGATTTCTTTTCTGTTTAGGAGTCTTTTTTCATTAGGTTGGGCTTGAGCAATGCTTGAGATGAGTCCTTTTAATATTTTCATATAGTCCATGCAAAGGCCACACCCATGTCTTAAATTTACAGGGGCTGAGTAACTAAATTCGGCTCGTTTGATTTTCCAGTAGTAAGAATCCTATATTATCTATTAGTTAAAGTTTCTTTAAGAGTCTAGTATTATTATTTAATATATTTTATTATTATATATTAACAAATATTATAAAATTTATCTTTTAATTCAACTAAAATTAAATAATTTAGTCATAAGTAGGTTTGGTATGATTAGTCACTCATTTTTAAGTATTTCCATTGGAACGAAACCAAATGATTTAGCTAAATATTTAATCCTAAATCATAGTATTAGCTCAAAACTTATCAAAATATGAAATTTTTCATTTTTTTTGTGTACTTTTCAATCCCATCAAGAAGGGGGGGTGTAAATGAGTTAAGCTAGCTTGCGAGCTATTCCAGCTCAATTCGAAAAAATTTGACTCAAATTGAACCCAAATTCAAGTTTAATAATGTTCAATTTGAAAACTCGTTGAACTTTATCGAGTCTTGTAGAGTTTTTAGATATACTTATTATGCTTCGATACTATTTCATATCAAACACATAATAAAAATAAAGTAAATATATCATTATATAACTTTATATAAGTGGTTCACTCTCATCTATACATATATTATTATCCATTGTCTATATAAAATGGATTAATTTGTTCCTCTCATTCTTCTTTAAAGATAATTAAATTATTTATTACTTTTTTTTTTTTGGTAAAACGGAGAGCAAAGATCAAAATTATAACATGAGTTAAAAGCTACCGCTATATGTCAGAACTAATCTTTAAATAATTATCTTAAATTACAGAGTTCTATTTTTATGTTTCCTTCCATCATTTTTCTTATTTATTTACACATTGAAGAATGGACATTAGTACTACACACGAATAAGATTGAGCAGACTTGATCATATATAGGTAGATTCAGGTTTCGAATACTTAGCATTGATAGAGACAACGTAATCAATTCAAGTTGATATGATTTATTAAAAAAAAGTTGAGACATAGAATTTCTGAATTCAGTCGAGTTTCATAAATACGACAATTTTTTATGTTTTGTTCAGGAGTATCCTAACTCTGATAATCTTTGTAAGATACACTGTAAGTCAATTTATTAAAATTTGAATTTGAACAGTACCATAAAAATAAATGTGGAAAATGTAATTACATTTGTACCCTTATGACCCGACTATTTTATCCATCTAATGGGCCTAGATCAGCTAACTGCAAACCTTATTCTTTTCTAGGGCCCATGTAGAGCCCAACATGGTTTAGGAAAACGAACTTTGGCAGTTCAGTCATATTTTCCCGTCCTCTCTTTTTTTCTTTTAATTTTTGCCAAGGTAATAAGATACTCTAAGGAGTCGTTTGATTCGACTGAATGTTGTCCGCTGGATATAAATCAACAATTTATTAAGCTAAATGATTAAGGAGTGATATTATGAATTTAACGATGAATGATTAAGAATATTCGGTAGATGATATATCTCAATAATTTTAATAAGCCTATTTTTACATATTTGACCTTCTATATACATAATAATAAAATTTAACTTATGATTGTAAATGATACAAACCTGTATTATTCATATACAATATAAATTTTCACCTTATTTTGAAATTTTTAGTGATGATAGGGATAATGTTATTTTCAATGCCTGAATTTTTTTTCTTTCTATTTTGATGTCTAAAAAGAAAATAATGATAATTGAGTGGCTCAAATTTGTATTTTTTTTTTTAATTTGGTATCTCTTGATAAAGTGAATATCCAGATTATCTTATGAATGAAGTGGGACTCACATTTGCTTATGTGTCCACTTACATGGCTCGCTTATTAATCCATCGAAGTTGTCCAATGTGCCAAATGTGCACTTTTCTTCTTCTTCTTTCCCTCCTAATATTTTCTCTTTGATCTTCTCTTTTAGTCCCTTCTTTTCCTTCTTTGTCCTTTTCTTTTCCTCTCCAATCTTCCTCCTCTTCATCTCTAGACTGCACATTTGTTTTCAAATACATAACAAATATATTTCCATTCCATTAAAAAAAATTTAATTCCAGAAAAAGAAAAATAATGTCTGGTCGAATACATGGATACTAGTATACAAACATCTATGAAGCTTCTCCAAGATGCCATGCTTCCTGTTCTAGTTCAAAGACCTGAACCTTCTCTTCAAATTCTGTAATGATCACCGCTTATTGAGGCTCCTCTTCCTCTTTCTTCTCGAAATCAAACAACCCATGATTTATGGCCTCAGACTCGGTTATTTTGATAGTGCTCCTCATAAGCCATATTAAATTTAACACTAGAAATAAACAAATTGGGTTTTAACAAACTAAGAAGATACAATAAATATGGAACTTGTGATATTAGCAAGTGATGGGTTTTCTTTTCAGTGAGAACAGTGGTTTTTAGATTGTAAATTAGTTAGGGATTTCACGGTTTTAGTTTTTAAGCTATAGGTAAATGAAGTTAAATTAACAATTTAACCATTTTTGCCATGTTGGATAGCTTACATAGATTAATTGTCGGCTCATGTAAGTGGATATATGTAGGTCCTATTTTGTCCCATTAGATAATTCAACTGTCTACTTCATCAACCGACACCAAATTTAAAAAAATTGCAAGTCTAAATACTTAATTATCACTATTTTTCATTTAGACACTAAAATAAAATATATATAATTTTAGGTACTAAAAATAACATTATCTCTTGAAAATAAAAGTATTTTGATTATTTTTAAATCATCACACGACTCTAATTAAAAATTTAAAAAAAAAACTATTAGTCCTAAAAAATAATGTTTCACATATTACTTACCAAAAACTTCTCACGGCCTAAAATTAGATTTATAAAATAATAATCCCTCCTTTTTTATTTTAATATATCAATAACTAATTTTTCACCAAAATTTAGAAAGTAGTTTAACTAATTTTCTTTGTATTTTTTTCTTAATCTACCCCTAATATCTCATTTATTCATATTCTAATATCAATTATATTTGAATCTTTAACGAGGCTTTAAATATTTTATTGAAATTCCTTTCAATGAAGTTTATGCTCTAATATGCGGAAACAAATTCATTTTTTGTTATTTATTTGGAAAAGTTATGTGAAAATATAAAAGTTTGTGTTCATTTAACTTTTCAATTGTCTTTAATTATTGAAAACATATTTTAAATATTGCACAATTTTTTTAAATATTCAGCAAAATTAATAAGAATTTCTTTCAATGTGATCAATTTAGAAATTTTACGATCATTTTCTATTTAAACTCTATTTAGTCAATGCTTCAAAAATCTATATGAGGACATTTATTTTTCAACAGAATTTGATGTAGAAAATTCATTCTCTAACATTTATAAACATTAAATGCTCGCCTATACTTTTGTCTACTACTATTTTGAGAATCTTCCACACTAAAAGCTTCACTGATAATTAAAATAAAGATAAGATAGACTTTTCACATCGAAATAGTTTTTAAAATTACCCAATTAGATAAAATTTTTTGTATTAAAAAACACAAAATAAAAAGTTTTCCGATATGAAAAGAATCGAGAGAGCATTTTTTTAATTACATATTTTATTTTATACCATCTATATTTTAAGAATGAAAAAAAGTGTTAATTGTAGTAATCCAAAATAATATAGTCGAATTATTAATTCATCTAAAAATAATAATACATAATTTCTTAATTATTTTAATTGGAGATGTTTAAATATCATATTTTTAAATATACAAATGTGACATCACTATATGTGAATATAATTTAATATTCAAAAGATTTTAATTTTTTTTATTAATTATTTTTAAAAAATAGAAATACTTTTTATTTACAATTCTATCATTGACTGCAATTGAGTAGTCCGTTATTATTATAAAAGATCGAAATAAGGGAAATTGACAAAAAAAAAAAAAAAAACTCAAAATAGATTGAAATTAAAAAAACCTATAAGATTCCGGATATTCTAATATTTTGGACTTTTAATTTTTTTTTTTTTTAAGCTTATTAGAGTTAACCTGATTTCATTAAAAAAGTTAATAAAGTAATTATATAAAGTAAATTTGAACACGAGTGCATCGAAGTTAAACTCAAATAGGCTTGAATTGATTATAAGCTTAATTATATACGGAATAAAATATAATTGTATGAAATGATTGAAAAAATCTACTTTTTATCAAGAATAAAATTAGAAGTCTTCCAATATTTTCTTATTTCTTTTTTTTTTTTAAATTAGTATTTCTTATTTCTATCCTAAATAATATTGAGAATAACATGTTGATCCATTTGTTGCTTGGATCTAATTGACCTCTTTGGTTTGTGCTGTTTTGGCTATTATTATTATTATTTATTTTGTGGGCTCTTCAAGTTGTTGGTTCGTTAACATTTCGCAGATCAAGAAATGTTTAGGTGTGCTGGCATATTTCGTTTGAGCATGTACTTCAGAATTTAGTTATATGGTTTTTGTGAGTCTTTGGTTTATGGTGTTCTTGGTGTATTTGAATTGGGGCTAATCCATTCATCAGTTTTTTTTTTTTTTTTTTTTTTTTTTTTTTTTAATTATTCAATTTAGGTTGGGTGTACTAAGGAGTCTATTGACTCGGGACATCGCTTGAAAACTATTCTTATTCTTTTTCTTTTTCTGATATATCTAATGTTGACAATTTTTGGTTATTCGGGAAATGACTTTAAGGTTTGGTCATGCAACGGCAAAAGGTTTGGTCCACTCACTCCATTACTATTCAAGACCTAAAATTTCAATTATTCCAAGTTGCTTGCAATCTGAGATTGGAATTTGGGATCATAAAGTGGCAATTAAGTCAATCTGTCCCAGAATTTCAACCTTCCCAAAGTCGTGGAATCACTAATACGGTATTCTTCACAACCATCAAAATCACGAACTTCCACAACTGTCCTTTTTGTTTCTGATCGGCATTTCATACTCTTAATCCCATACTAAATTCAAATTTACAGATTTTATTTATTTAACTACGTACCTTTATTGAGGTTTGCTCTCCACTTTACTAGAGAAAAAAAAAAAAAAAAAAAAAAGAATCAGCCCCAGCTAACTGATTGACCTGGAGAACTAGTGATTTCGAATTCAAAATTCATTTGGTTTTGTTTTTTAGCCTATCTAAGAAAGGGAATAAAAATGAATCCATTGAAGCGTAGATGAAGCAGTTGGTCCATACATTCTTACAAGCTCTATAGACTGATTCTATTTTGAGCATTTTGAAGTTAGTTTAATGTTTTAAATTTTATTTAGACCATATATTTATGCTGTTTTAATTATTTATAATTATTTTAAATTAATATATTAATTAGTATTTTTATGACTCAGTGATTGGTTGTTTAATGAGTGATCCACCTCTCTCTACTCATACATAATATAACCATTTCAAACCACTCTAAATTCTAACCAATGAACTCAATCTTGTCATTGTTTGCATCATCTACCATTTTTTAGAATAATATTAATTTAAATGTTGACAAAGGACCAATTAATTAAGATTTTGAATTTTTTATCCTTACTGTTTTCTATCTAAAAAGTCTAATTATAATAAACAACACTAACGCGGTTTTGATTTAAACACAAACCAATGATGGTGTTTATTGACTATCACCATCATCCCCAACTGCATTATATATATAATTAGCTGATGCTTTCTTTCTACTTAACGCTGTGCTCACTCTCTACCATCTTAATACCTAACCTACTAAGATTACACAGACTTAGATTTATCTAATTAGTAGTGATATTATTATTATTATTTATTTATTTTAATTTAAAGGTAAGGAAACCTTACAACTTAACTTTATATTTTGTATTAAGTTTACTTTCTCTCTTTCGGTGTGTTTTCATATTTTATTTTTTGAACCACCATCAATCGTTTTCTTTTATTGGCTGCGATTTCTTTTCATTCATTCGGTTAAATAGAGAGAGATACAGAACTTAAATCCTAATTTCATTGCCTAAATAAAAGTAGCCATGCTCAATTTATATATATGCCAAGTTCTATAAATTATCTTAGTCGATGTAGATAAATTGTCTGCAAATTTACGAATACTACTAACATTTAACTCACCATTTTCAATTTCAGAACACAGTAACATGCAAACTGTATCTTTCACATCTTCAGTGATGTTTTTCTTTTTGTCTTCTTTTCGAGCCTATTCTGAAACATCACTTGGTGGTGGTATGGTTTTAGATTCTACAAAGGGCAATAGTTCAGTGGATGACAAAGAGACCAAGTCTAATATTGATTGTTGAATATGTGCACATCTTTCAAAGTTGCAAACAAATTTTAAGGGACTGTATTCAAATCAAAAGGAATGACTATGTCCATAGCATTTGTGAATTAAATTTTAGAGCTATGAACTCATACATATTTAAATAAGTTTAGCTTTGAAAATTTTGACTCCAAATTTAATTTTTTTTACACATAAATTTGGGGAAGTAAAATAAAGAATTTGAGTTTGAAAATTTAACTTTCATGTAAATTTTTTCAACTCAAATTTGATATTGAAATTATAGTGTGCAATTGCAATTAAACAATCTATATTTTTTTTTCTTATTAGTAGTCTAAACAAATAAAACCTTTATTTAAACAACAGATCATGTCTCTCTCATCATTTATTACCTTTCATTAAAAATTAGACACCACTTTAATATCTTTTTGTGGGTAAATTAGAAAAAAAATTTACAAAAAGACTAACTCCTTAATCCTAGAGAAATTTTGACTTTCTCTGTATAAATAAAATGGAGGGACCAGTTGATAAATTTTGAGTGGTTTTAGTATTTTCTTAGTGGAGTTCATGGAGTTTTTCCTCATTATTCAACGAGCTTTTTTTTTTAATGTTCATTTCTAGGATAGTTTAAAATACAATATAGATTATTGATTGTTCCTCCATTAAATTTTTTATATTAAATTCTAATATGGGTGTCAGTTGTAAGAAACTTTTAAAAAATATTATGAGAAAATTCATTTATCGTCCTAATTAAAAATAAATCATTTTTACTCGAAAGATTAAATTTTTCTACCAAGATCATCTCCAACAATAAGAGTATTTCTTATTCCTACCAGAATATTCATTCTTAATGAATTGCAAATTTTTCAAAAAAAAAATAAAAATTCTTTATGTGGTTAATTAGAAATAAATTACCTATGTTGCAAATGATGCTTCACCCTGGTAGCAAAATTGATTCTTGGAGACTTTACATCCTAGATTCGATATTTTTTAGGAATGAAGGAATCAAATTTTACATATAAAATGGGAAAAATAAATTAAATATCAACTTATTACTATTTCTGTATTCCTGATGAGACACATAACTATCAATGTATGCTTTATATATATATATATATATATATATATATATATATATATATTGTTACAAAGACCTACTCAATTGATTTAAAGGGCTCATGCATATCCTACAAAACACAATATATAATATGTAGGTGCAAGATTTTTACATTTATAGTTATATAATTAATTTCAACATCAAACCCTAACATCTACTTTACTAGCAATTAAAGTTATATTATAGGATATTTTTTGTATTCGATAACAATAGAATATAATAATTAATCCGAATAATGAATTCATAGCGATTTGTATTGACGTGTTGAAGAGTGTCGTTAGCCTTTTTCAAAGATAATTTATCCCTTTATATACAGATTCGAGATCATAGTAAAGCATGCAATTATGGTAGCGGGGAATTCAAACATTATTCTTAGAAACTTGCCCATATCCCTCAATTTAGTTTCATAGAGAAATTTTTGGAGAGCTGATGAGATTGTTATCCATCAATGTTATAGAAAGTTTATTTGATCAAACATAAATTATTTCATTTAGACTAAAAGATTGTAAATTTATTTATTTAATTTTTATGTTACACTTCAACATTTAATTTCATTAATCTAGTATCATAATTTTAAAATAAAATCATAGTTTTTCTGTTCCATAAATTTTGTTTTGGTTTGATTTACATACACTTTAATAAAAATTATAATTTTTAATTTTACTTTGATTTGACCTTTATGTCATTTTACTCTGAACTTTAATTTTTTATTGCAATTTCACTCAAGTTTTGACTTTTATACCAATTTTATCATTAATTTTGAACTTTTATTATAAGAGCACCCTAAATTATAATTAGGACTTAAAATGTAAATAAAAAGTAAATTCACTCTTCATCTTAGGTTTGAATTAACTTAATATATTTGTGTGAGTGAAAAAGTTTAGGTTAATAGTAAGGATAAGTTCTATTATTATTTTTAATATTTTTAAATTGTTTCCTTAATGGATAATAAATAATATTTAAAAATTAATATTTTGATAAATGAATGTTTTTTTAAAAAGAATTAGAATATAATTATATCTTATGTTCTATTTTGATAAAAAAAATATTACAATTTCTATTAGTTTATGAGTCAAATAAATTGATGGTAACTTTGTTTTAAATTTTATAATTATTTTAAAGTTTATATAAAAATCAAACTATAATAACAATTATGTTCTAATTTTTTTTTTTTAAAAAAAGAAGAGTTCATGTAGCAAATAATTAATTTTAAATATTATTTATTATTGATAAAAGAAATAATTTAAAACTATTGAAAATAATTATAGAGATTGTCAGTACTATTAACTCAAATACTCTTATTGACATAAATATATTAAATTAATTCAAACACAAGATCAAGAGTTAACTTATTTTTTTATTTACAATTTAGATTCTAATTATAATTTAAGGTACTATTGCAATAAAATGTCAAAGTTCATGGTAAAATTAGTAATAAGATTAAATTAAAGGGAAATTATAATAAAAGATGAAAGTTCAGAGTTAAATTAACATAAAAATCAAATCAGAATGAAATTGCAACACTTTCTAAAATTGATAGTGAAACAATATAGAAAATAAGTTTACTTTCATTTTCTTTTTAAAAATTAAATTGCATGATCTCAAAATTTTTAAATTAAAAATAACTTCTAAAAGTTTCCTGACAACTCAAGTTTTTAAACATAGAAAACAATAAATGGTTAAGTGGTTTAGTTATTGTATATTATTATATTTGAAAACAAAGGAAAGGGAGAATGGCTTCATTCATACGCAGACAAATATGAACCGTTTGTCAAACAGAACATATGCGTACCTTATGATTTTAAACCCAATTCAACTTATATATTCTTAGGTTTATCCATCTCTATCTCTGTCTCTCTCATCAAATTCATTTTATAGAGCAAGAAAAATTGTCATATATTCTTTGGCTCCCGAGAATTGAACTTGTGCTCTCACTCTTACTGAGGGATTGAGATCGGTGGTCGCTTATCACCCCAACTGACAACTTTTCGGTTAAGTATGAAAACATTGACTTTGCAAAGATTAAAAATGAAAAATAAAAAATGATTGGTTGATTGAGAGCATTTCTACCACCTTTACAACATTTGAAAATCTAGTTGGTATACAAGTTACAATATATCCAAGATCAAAAGTTATAAATAAGAGAAACAAAAACTTTCATGGATTTATATATATTTGTATAATTTTTCCTGCTTGTATTTACACAGATGAACGCCATATCCTACCTTCCAAAGAAATAATGATTACAGAAACATCATCATGGTACTGGCGACGTTCCCCTTGTGGAATGTCAAGCAATTCATGAAAATCAATGCCTGCAATATGAATTTACAATTATACCAGATTTTATTTATTTAATTCTAGTTTTGTTTATTTGATTTTTAGATCTTACCAGCTCTTTTAGCTGCTCGAAACAGGACTTCTTCGATCAGATGCTGTGCAGGATCGCCTTCAGGAAATGCAGAAATGAACAATTCGACTTCTGAAACAACTTCTTCATTGGTGAAGTACTGGTATAATCCATCAGATGACAGTATTAAAAATCTGTCTCTTGAGCTTAGTCTATAGTGATAAAGTGATGGAGAACTTGTGATGTATGGACATCTTCCGATGTAATGTATTCGAAACATTTCTAAGAGCATATCATTCCATTTTGGCTGCAGAAATTAACAGATCAAAATCATGAATTGAAAAATGATGAAATTAACTAATTGGAATGAATTTAGGAATATGTATTACCTCTTTGAGAAACCCAACACCGAAAGCTCGAGTCACCTTCAAGTAACCTTTAACTCTGTCGTTCGTTACAGCACAAGGATCATCTGGATGTTCCCTTTTAATTCTTTGAACCTCCTGTAAGTACCAAAATGATTTTTATTAATTTTGGGTGTAAATAAATGAAAGTGACAATAAAGAAAGGAAAAAAGAAAGAAGCATCACGCACCTTTTGCACATAAGTACTATGATCCTTTGTAAGTTGAATTGAGTTCAAGCTAGTGAATTTGCAACATTCATCGCCATCCAAGACATGAAGATAGTCTCGAATTATTTCTTCACTTATTATCTTCAAATCTTGATTTCCTTTCCCTATAGCAATATCAGTTTCCCCTTTCTGAGCTAAAACAGCTCTGCTATCTCCAACGTTCATTAAATAAACATCTTCTCCTTTCATCAACATAACTAAAACACAGGAACCCATTAGAGCTAACTCCGGTTTCTCTGTTGCCAATTTATCAGCAATTTCAAAAAAAGCCTCCTCTGTTTTTCGTAATGCTTGTGAAAGTGCCTTCAATACATCAAAACGATTAACCCCATTAGAATTGGACTCTCTCTCTTTTAATTTCCTGTCAAGTTCCATTCTTTCTCTATCCCATTCACATCTCCATATTCTATTCTTTACAGAATTCTTCCCTTGTTTTCTTTTCAAATCAGGATTTGAATTGCAACCAGTTGAATTTGAACTTGAAGAATCCTCCTCTGTTTCTTCTATTTCCTCTGTTTTTGAATTGGATTCAGACTTGTCATTCCATAGAAGTCCTTTCAGCTCTTCATTCACATTATTGTAAAGATTAGAAAGCAAATAGTCAGGAGCATCAGGACCGTTAAATCCATCATAAATTCCAACAAATACCCATCCATTTTCCTCTGATATTACAATATGAACTCGATCCTCACCAGCTTTACCTTGTGCCCATTGCAGATTCTGACTTTCCATAGAAAATAAACTATCTTCATCAGCATCATTACTTAAACTTATTTGATTACTTAAATTAGCACTGCCACCACTTATGATCTCACCATTTCTAACCGAAACCGATTCTTTAACGCCTTTAATTGGTGCCATTATTGTTTTTTTCCCTCTAGAGATAGTTTTAGATATTACTCTCTTTAAACTCTTAATTAAGCTTTGTTTCTTGCCTTTACCTTCTTTATCTTTTTCAATCCCAAAACTGCCATGAGAGAAACTTCTCTGCAACTTAACATTCTCCCTCTCCTTTTCCTTCTCTATTAAACCGGAATACAACCCGCGATCGATCGGCGCCGATACAAAAGCACGATCGATCGGTCCCGAAAGAAACCCACGCTCGATGGGACCGGATAAAAACCCACGCTCGATCGGACTCGAACCAGGTAAAAGCATACCAGAACCAGCGCCTGTGCTAAGCTGACTGCGAGGGACAGGTTGAAGAGGAACGGAAGCGAAAGAAACAGAACTTTCAAAAGTGGAGGCGACATCTAAACTAGAGCTGTAGAGATAAGCATCGGTTGATGAAGAAGTTGTCGATGTGTTGGCACTAACTGAAGCGCCAGAGATAGAGAAAAACGTCGTCGTTTCTTCTGAGTGAACTTTACTATTAGATAAGCGAGCTTGGTCTGCTGGTATATAACAGAAGGAATGACCTAGTCCCTTATGATCGCCGACGTAAACAGCGATGTCATGCCGGCGAGAGATTTCCCCAGCTGTATCAGCAAAACAGCGGCTCACTTTTGTAACGCCGTTACCCATTAAAGGATAGATAGAAGTTCTTTTTTAATTTTGTTTGGCTCCTCAGGTTTGTATTTGATGGTTTTGTACTTTTGTTTTTTTAATTCATTTTTGCAGAGAAAGGAAAGTGAAACTGAAGAAGAAGAAGAAGAAGAAGAAGAAGGACAGCTCAGATGATAGCAAAAAAAAGAATGAGAGAGAAGGAGTTGACTTTTGGAGGATTTGTTGGTTTGATATTAACAATTTTTTATTTTTTTTATAAAGGGGAATGGTTATTGGATTTATTTTATTTTATTTTATTTTAGTGTTTATTGGAGAGTTGACTAAGTTAAGCGCGTGGAGGAAGTGGAGATAAAAATGCCGGAATCATAAAAGTCAAAGGTTTGAGATTATCATGTTTTATGTTTTATGAATTGTTTTTGTCATTCAATTTTTTTAAAATAAATACTAAATAATTTGCTTTTGTCATTAAATTTAAGCTAAGTTATGGCGGTTTTTGAAATTGGAAGGTTAGTTGCTCGCACGCGTGCGGTACAGTATGTGTGTCTTTTATTTTTATTCTATGTTTTCATAATTAAATTTATTATTTTGCATAAAACATAATAAATCATTTTATTTTTCTTATTAATTTGACTTTGACAATAGAGTGAGCGTTTGCAAAATTAAAATTATTCGAGTGTTGGGTTTATCTATAAAAGTTTTGTTCAATTAAATGATAATTTTTTAAAAGAAAAAAAATAATTTTATTTTATTTGAAAAAATAAAAGAAAGTATTCTTTGATTTATTCACCCAAATATCCATATTTGACATTTGTGTTCTATATTCTATTTCATCAGAATTCAAAATTCAAATTAGAAATATAATTTATGCATCTAGAAAGAAGTTTCAATTTATGTAATTTAAACATTTAAAGAGGCTCTGAGTTGGTTGAAGCAGCCAGCAGGCAGCATATTAATGTGCTGTGGAAATGGAAACTGAGACTTGGACAATAATCCAGGCCATGAAGAGCACTGCAATAGATAATTCTTATTTTGGGAGTTTTTGTTTCAGATTATAAAACTCTTACTAAATGGTTGACACCTATTAGTTTAGTTTTATCAGAAAGTCAGCAAATCCGTCTGCTCATCAGTTAGCTAGAGCTGTTTTTTCTGAGTTGGCTCTTTAAAATAAAATGTGTTTCCTCCAAATATTATTTTGAATGTTTTAAAACATGAGTTAATTATAATATACAAAAAAATTGCCTGTTAAAAAAGAAAGTGGGATAACGTTTTATTAAATGCCCCTTTAAATCTTATTAATTGAACTCCGCTTAACTAATAAATAGTATTTTGACTTAGTGAAAACACTACAAATAACTTAAAAAGTTATTGATGAAGATAACATTAATCTTCAAATTCAAGAAAACATGCTATTACCTCTGTTCTATAATGTTAAACACATTTGTGGTTTTAAAAGTATTAAATTTAATTTTTTTATCTTTTTCTTTTTTATAAAAACAATAATTAATAATTTAATTTAATATAAAATAATAATAATTATTTTAATTTAATGATTTTTTAGAGAATTAGTATTAAATTAAGAGTAATATAATTAATTTATTCAATAATTTATTGTAATTCAGATAAATTTAATAATTTTTAAAATATATATATAATTTTAAATATAACAAGTATTATCAACGAAAAAAGAAATTTTTTTTCACTCCTCAACGTCCTAAAGCTATTGTTTCACATATGGTCATTGCACTTTTTCAGTCAACTTTTGTGCAATTCTTGAATCTTGAGTTCACTAAGGAAATCATTCAACTTTAATATATATATATATATATTCCAATAAAATTGTAATTATTAATTTTCTTTTGTAAAATTTAATTTTATGTGATAATGGTATATTTTCCAATATTTTTACCAGAATTGACATTAACCAAAAGAAAAAAGTATTTATAATTTTTTTATAAAATTTAAACTTCTGATAGAAAATTAGAAACCTTTTGATAATTACCATAGTGTGTAAATTGGCATTTAATCAAGGAAGACTTTTGACAGTCCTTTGTTCATAAGGAATTTAATTAGGAAAAGTGATTCAGTTTAGACCTTAATCTTCCTTAGAAAAGAGATATTTGACATTACAAAAAGTCAACTTCCAAAAAAAGGGAGATAATGAAATTTTCTTAGCTTGGACCTTTCACTAATTCATCAAACTTATAGAATGCTTTTTATTATTCTTTTGACATTTCTTACTTTCTCTTTGTTCAATTTATTTTATTATTATTATTTTTTAGTACTCTCTTGGTTCAAATATTGGTGCTCCATAAAAGGGGAAAAAAAAAATTAGAAGAATCAGTTTTTATCCCTCCGGATTGGATAAGGAATTGTTCATTTTTGTAATATTTGATTATTATAATTGAATATTTTCACAGAAAATTATATTTTAAAATAGATAAATTTTCAAAAAATATTTTTTGAAATATTAAATTATCATGTTTATATAAAAATAAAAAACTTTTGGACTATATCTTTCTCGAGTGGCGTGTAGACATGTCGGATTCGACTAACACCCTACACGATTAGGGTCAAAACGAATACGATCCATTTTAATCGTGTCAAATTTTTCAACACAAATACGATACGAAAATTAGATAGGTGATACGAACACAACATGTATATATCACCCGTGTAATCTCCTAATATCACAAATAGATTAAGTGGGTTGTGTTGACTCGTATACACTATAAAAAATTCGCTATTTTGTGACCGTCATATTGTTCGCAAAATAAGACAAGTCGATCGCAATTTTTTTTTTTGCGGCTGATTTGTGACAGAATAACAATAGTCGGTAAAATACTCGTTGCAAAAGCTTGCGACGGATATTCACATCGATCGCAAAATTTGCAACAATAATATCAGTTGCAAATTGGCAATAATCTGTCATGCTATTTCCGTCGCAAATCAATTGCAATATTTTTCGCTTAATAATTGGTCGCAAATTGTAATTTGTGGTTATAAATCAGTCGCAATTTTTTCTTGCGTAGTTTCAAAATCGGTCGTGATTCTGTCACAATATTGTTATTTAAATTTCATTTTGTATCGCAAATCAGTTCAAAGCGGTCACAAAATTATTTTACAGTTAAAAAATAATATTTTAGAAACATTTGTACAGACATTTTATAAATCTGTTAAAAAATAATACAAACACACACACGCACACATATATATACAGACATCATGATTCTAACAATCCAAAGAAACATCGTCAACGTCTTAAGTTGTAAAAAATGAAAGCAAAATAAATGAAAATAACAATCTAAAATGGTCCAAAGTCAAATCTATGATGTCAATCTGATAAAGTAGCTGAAGGATCTCGTGTAGGGTCCTCTGGGTTCACTGTAGTGTTTGAAGGAGTGATCAATGTATCTGCACTATCAACTAGAATATCTAGAGGGGGAATGAAAGATGACATTTGAGGCCCGACAGTAGTTGTCACTGGTGGATCTAGAACAATCGGAGGATCAAATGAAGTAACAGTCGTCTGCGGACCAGACATCTACATCACAACTGCTCTAAACTCTGCGATCTATCTCTCATGGTCATCAATACAAGCTCTCAATGCACTAATCTCCTTGGCACTATACTCGGGAGGTGGTCATGATGGTGGAGCACCAGCAGTGCTTGAATCTGAGCTGCAGTAGTACTATGATGCCTAGGAGTCGATGTCGTACAGCTTCCTCTTCTTTTGCCCCCCTCCCGTGTCTAGGTATAAAGCTAACTCATCAATACTCGGCTGGACATCAGATGCAGGCTGAGAAGATAAAACACGATCACGAGTTGTATTGTAATTCTCTTTAAAAAAAATTACATCTAATGATTTTTATACAGATGCTAGCTATAGTTCATACCTCCATTAAATGTGTAAATAATAGAAAATTATCATAATAGGAAAATGTTTCATACTCACAGTAACGCCCATTGCATGTCTATCGATGAAAGTCTCTCTATTGTGGTCTTTTGTATGAGTGTATCTGAACACCTCCATCGGTGTAGGTTGACAATCATATTTCTCAGTCTATTTTATAGTTTTATGCATAACATATTAATATTTACAATTATTCCATTAAACATCAGTGTGGTAACTTTTACAAATATACTTACTAATATTTGAGCGATCTTTATAGCAGAGAGGGACCCGCCTGTGTGTCTCAATGGTCCTACTCCGTCACCGCCAATTTCACATGCCTGTTTTATGCAAAGATCTCACATTTTTCTTAAATGCAGGATCCTCCCAAGCCTTTTGCCAGCTCTCCCATACCTTCTAAGATATGTACTGTTGCTTCTTTCTATTCTTCTTCATCTTATAAGTGAGTCAGAGTAGCGTAGAGTGCATAATTTCTCCCATACCACCTTAAGCATAGTTGTGATAGCCTCCTCCCATACAAAATGTTTCTGTAAAAATAAATTATATGATTTTTTTTCATAATTTAATTGATTGTACCTCCATAAATATCAGTGCAGATGTAGTAAGTGACCTTCATAATTGAATTGATTGTACCTCCAACTGACCATCCGATGATGTAGTAAATAGGCGATTAGAACTACTACTAACTCTTGGTTTATCATGATGTACCCATTCATAATAGCTCTCTACAAAGCCATTCTTGCAAAGATAAAGCTTAACTGTATCAACATTGAAGAATGCTCTATTTTGACACTTCTTAACATTACATGGACATCTCAATTTGCAACCATCCATGTGATTCGAATTACCCGCTGCAAACTGTATGAACATATCCAATCCTTTCAAGAATTATTTTCTTATTATTTCATTCACCTTGTACCTCCGGTACATCCATTCCCGATCGCTCTGCATTTTTTAGACAATGAAGAAGTTCTATTTCTATAATCCAAAAATATTAGTGAAATTATAAAAGTGGCTTATTAATTGCCTTAAAACTAGTTTTTATAAACTTTCCCTCAAAGTTCATATCCTTATAACAAATAAAATTCATACTTCTTTTAAATTTAATATGAACCTAGCATATTCAAAAATGTCTACATTCAGTAGCTAACATGAAACAACTCCTTTACAATATGCACCAAACAGAATTTCTACAGCATCTCCCCATAGTTCTCTGAATATATTATGTGGATCAATTGAATCCACTATATATGCATTCAGAGAACACAGGAAGAGATACAACATAAATTCTACTGACAGAAATTCCTAGACTGTCCAATTTGGACAATTCAGTGTCATCTCTTTTATACAAATGAGAAAGACACTTAACGTGCAACTAAGGTTTCTGTCTCTACATCTACATTCATACACAACGTTTTGATTTGTTATGCATTTAGTAATTTAATTTCTAAATGAATTTTGGTAGCATTTCTCCATATAAATGTTTAAACTAAGTGGGAAAAAAAACACTTCTATAATTAAAACACCTTGTAACTCCAACTTATGGCTACTAGTAGGCCTTCATTTCATACATACGCAACATCCCAATTAAAATCAATCCATTCCATAAATAATATTAAAATAGAACATAAAAATTCAAATTTAAATGAACATCTCAATATCAATTGAACATTTGACAATCAAATATCTATTAAAATTCAAAACGAATAATATCAACCACATACTGAAAACACGAAATATACACACAGAAATGTCCAAACTAAAATTAAATTGTCTTCAAATCAATTAAAGTCAACTAATTGACTTTATATACTAATTGATTAAATTTGATTCGACTTTCACCATAAATTTTTTGTGTATACAATCACATATTATTATTTTTAAATAATTATGTATAATTCGATTGATTTTTTCATGAAAAGTGAAAGATTTCGAATTTTGAGTCCTCTCCCACTAAAATTACCATTAATTTGATAAATGCTATTCAAAATAAATGAAAAGTCTCGAGTTTGAATCCTTTAATTATCGTATATGATGAGTGATTAACAATATTATTTCAAAAAGTGCATTGAGTTCAATTAAAAAATTTGAGAAACAAACTATATTTAATAAGATATTGAACAAATATAGATATAACTGGAGTGGCTTTCAATCTTATAATCAAACAATTTCAAAGGGTAAAATGAAGAAATTTAGAATATAGAAGACAAACCAAATAAACATTTCTCAAATTTTATATATATGTATGTATATAAGGCTACGGGCTAACAATTTTTGTTTAGCTAACTTTCATTTTATTTCAAAGGGTAATAACTCTAATCAAATTTAATCATTTTAGTTTTAGGCAGTAGGTTTTTAGTTAACTTTCATTTTAGTTAAAGGGTTGCAGTAGATTTTTATATAAGGAGGCCAAATCTTTTTAATTTATAGATTACTCTATAAATTATTAACTCTAAACCTTCAAATGTAGTTTCTAAAGTGGAAAATCATGGAACAAATATAGTTTCACACAAGAAATGAAAGTACAAACACAAAACCACTGATTTTTCAAAAAAAAAAAAAGAAGGCAAACAAAACTTCAAATAAATGAAAAGAAAAACCTAGACTCAATGGAGAAACGCGAACAGCGGACGGCAGGCAACCAACTATGGTGAATGGCAGCAAACGGCAAACAGCAAATGGAGAAACGCGAACGGCGGATGGCGAAGGGTTGCGCCACAAAATCGCTGAACACAGAGGAAGAGGAAGGGAACACTGATGGTGCAAGGAAGGAAACTGCTTTTTGTAACTCTTAAAAATTGCAACCAAGTTTGTGACAGATTTAGTTGTAGTCGCAATGTCAGTCACAAATCAGTCTTAGATTGGTCGCAAATTCATCGCAAAGTTTGTGGTTATTTTATCGTTACAATTAATTGCAAAATGGTGTCAATTAGGTTGCAAATTTAGCGATAGAAGTGTCCATCGCAAAATTCGATCACAATTTCACGATTTTCTTATAGTGATACAACCGGCTTAACTTGATTATAATATTTTTAAATTTTAACCTATTTAATTGAAATCATATTTAAAAATGAATTTTTTATATAGAATGGATAGATTCTCCAACATTCATAATTAAAATAAAAAAATTAATGCAAAAATAAATTTTTTAAATAGTATTTTAGTTGGGTATTTGTATTTGACACGAAAATTATCTCTAACGGGTCACTCGCCTAACTCACATGTCAACCCGTGACACGACACGTTTATATTCATGTCATAAACGGATAACCCTTTTATGACACAAACTCATTTAACTTCAACCTTAATCCATTTATTTTACGTCCTATGATCCGTTTTAAGGCCCCCTACTCCCTCCCCTGTCTTCTTGGTGTTTTTTTTAATTTTGATCTTCGTGCCACTGTGGATCATCTCCTTTGATCAACGTTGGTTCATTTTTGTTTTTTTTTTTCATCTTTTTCTTTATTTTATTAATTTTTCTCAATAATTTCAAGATTTGTATTCATTCGGAATAAATTTTAAATTAATCTCTCATATATATGTTCTATTTAATAGATTTTGAGTGTTTTTTTTATACCTTTTTGACAAGGTTGTGTTTTCTTTTATTATACTTCATCTCATTTTATGGAGTTGTCGTTGTTTGTTTAAGAATTTTTATATCTTTTTGTGATTTCTTATTTTTGGATACTTTAAAATACAAGATTGAATGTTGAAGAATTCTAGTTGGAAACTTTAACACCATATTTGAAATAAAAGAATTATAAATTAATATGAGATTTATTTATAAATGAATTCCATCTAAAATTTATTTATGAATAAATTTTTCATAATTGTTATGTCATAATTTGAATACGGATTTCAATTTAATTAAACTATATTTGGAATAAATTTTTAAATGAAATTCATTTATCTTTATTTCATGCGTATTCTTGACATAATAATTTTTTTATAATAATAATAATATTATAATTAAAATTAAATATTATGTGATTAAGAGTAAGTTTTTAGTATATGATAATTTATTAAGCACAATTAATAAATTTTATCCATTTTAATCAATATATTAATTTCATGCCATTTGTTAATTCTTTTACATGGCATAAAATATTATTTTTAACTTTTCAACGTTATCTTACACTTTTTTTTTTCATTTCCTTGTGCCAAGTAATGTTTTTAGTTCTCTAAGATTTTTTTTTTAATAAGAAATGACGAATGATGAGTGTATTTACATTTACTTTAAAAAAAATCACTTTGTAAAAAAAGAAGGGCAATTTTGTCATGAAAAATTTATTACTTAGTTTTAAATTTCACCAATCTTTATACGATTTGATGTAATTATGTTCAATTCTATAAATTTTAAATCTATATTTTTTTCTCTTTCCAAACACAAAAAAATTGTAATGTTCTTACTCCAACAATCAGAAGAATTGTCCACTTTGGATCAAGTCGGATCCATTCCATACTAGATCGGCAAGATCCGCACGGTTTTGTCGTGCATGTGAAGTGGAAACTTTCAGGAGATCACCCATCCTAGAATTTCTGTCAAGCAAGCACGCTTAAACTGGAGTTCTTCCAACTCTCCAGTCATTCCACCAAAAGGGGCATTTGATGATTAGTTACCCTCTTTTCAATATGTGATCTGATTCATTTTTATGTCCCGCATTTTACTACTCTAGCTAACCTGACATCCTAAAAGCTCGTTAGAAGCCCCTTGCTCTACCCGCCCTCTTAGAATTACTTTGCTGGATTGAAATGTCACGAAAATAGATTTCAAAATGAATTTCAAAAATTTCGTGAAATTTATTTGTTTCGAACAAGTGGTAAATCTTCATATTCAGATGCTGATCTTCTTACTAACAAAACTTAGTATTACAATCTATTTTTCCATTAATAGTTGGTATTTTAAATTCTTCTGCAAGCGTTTAAGTATTCAAATTTCTAAAAAAATAAAATTTAATATACTGATGCAAAAATCTCTTTTATCATGTCAAAAAAATATACATTTTTACATGTAAAATTAATCTTTTATGTCAAAATCATCTCCAAATAAACAAAGCTCTCATGAGAAGAGAGAACAGTTAAAAGACGAGGTTCAATTTGTGTAAGCTTAGGATTTTTTTTGCATACATGAAAGATACTAATTTAATAGATTTTTATTGGCTCAGTACCAAATTCGCTCTTGTACTTTTTTTGAAAAGAAAATTTAATCTCTAACTTTTATTTTAATCTATTGAATGCTTTAATTTATAAAATTATAACTATTAAGTGTCTTAATTTCACTTATTGAACACTTTAATTTTTTATTTTTATATTTTTCAATTTATATTAAATATTCATTGGATAGTTAAAGAATGTGAAAATAATTATTATATCAGTTGTATTAACCGCATAAAAAAATCAAAAACCTTAAAATTATTATTGCTCATATGAGAAGATGCAAAATTATTATACAAAAAGTGAAATTTAGAGGGTCATAAGGTTAATCGTAAAGTTCACAACACTATAAAATATTTTCAAGTCAAACTTTAGAGATTAAATTATTTATTCGATAAATTTTTATTAGTTGTGAACAAGTATATAAGAATTTCAAATTGACATAATTTTAGGGTAAAGTTTTGAAACAATGATGTCATAAAAATGAAATTAAGTGATGAATTTGGTCACTTCACTTGCCCTACAACTAGAAGTTCACTGAAACTTCATTTTCATTTTTGATGAGCATTTCACTTGCCCCTTTTCGTTCCTTTTACGACCATGTATAAGAGTTCCTATTATTGACAAATTGGTTGCCAATTCAATGGTTCGTAGAATGGTTAACCTTGTCAAATCGAACCGTATAATGTTCCGACAGGTTTAACAAGTGGCATGATTTGGTTGGTCAAAGCTTGGGGACAGATGGATCGACGGTGGGTATTTCGTTGTTTATCGTCTTCATTATTTGGACCTTGATTAGATAGCATAGCTATCATAAAAGTTTATTCACTTTACAGCTTGCAAATAATTCTTTGTTAGATGAAGTATTTCCACATATCAAATTTGGACATTGCAGAGCTTGAGCATTACTTACGCTACTTGAGACTAACAAGGATAGTCTCATTTTCGCATTCATCATTGTTCACCTCACTATGCTCAAACATGTTTTATTTTTAACCCATTTTTTATGGATTTATTAAATGATGGATCAAAATAATTTATAATATTGTCACAAAATTAATCAAGCAAGGCTAATACTTATATGCTAATCATTTGACGGTCTAATTGATATTTTTATTTATATGATTTAATTACAGTTGTTTTCACTAATTTAGTAAACCAAAACGATGACTTAACTTATTGTGTAGTCAACAGTAATATTTACTTTAAAAAGAAAAAGCCTTTAGCATAGTGTTCAATGTTTTTGAATATGATATATTATCAAACATATCTCCTCAGTTTGCATCTAATATAGAGTTTAATCACAGTTAAGACTCTTATCACCCCTCTCTATAGGTGTATTTAGTGAGGATTGAACTCATAAACTCTTCTCACATGCTCACCTTGCGATATCAACTGGGTCACAACCCATAGGTACTGACTATGAGATTTTAATCTATGATTCCATTATATTTTGATCATTACATCAACAATATTAAAAATAATTATACAAGCCTTCGAAGTTTTTATGCTTATGGGTGATGCTATTCAAAGATAAAGCCTTATAGTTCGTTTAGAATAAATGAATTATTATTGTAAAATTTATTTATAAATAAATTTCAAGTAAAATTCATTTGCAATTTGCAAATGAATTTATTATGTTTAGTATTCCACAATTTAAAATAAAAAATTTAATTAAATTTTATAAAATTATGTTTAGAATAAATTTTTAAGTTAAAACTCATTGGTCTTTATTTCTTATAACACCCTTAAAAATAATAATTTAACAAAAATAAATAATAAACACTAATTATATTTGTTATGTACAATATAATAACTTGTCATTTTTTATTAAAATATAAATAATAAATTTCATATAAATAAGTGCACTAATATTCCACACTAATTAAATAATTATATGAACAGTATATTCATCGTAATAATTACTTTTAATTGATGTAAAGAAATTTGTCTGTTTAAGTTATTAATTTGTAAATATAAAAAATATTGCTATTGTTTTTAGTTGTATTTGAAAATAATTGTTAATATTCACTTTTTATAGTTTCATAATAACAATAATTAAAGTTATTACCAGACTTAAAAAAAATATCATTATTGGTTTGAAATTTTTCATAAAAATTAAAAATAAAAACATAACTAATGTTGTTATGGATTAAAAAGAATAATATTGTTATAATTTGGAATTTTTCAAAGAAAATAAACAAAAAGGAAAGGAAAAAAGTAAAAATAGTTGAGTTTTTCGTGGAGGGTAATTTTATCAATAAATATTTTAGTAGTCAATTTTGTGAAATTCATTTACAAATTTTATTAATTTTAGTAAAATTGAATTAGACATACGCAATTTTATAGAATTCAATTCGTAAAATTCAAATCTGTATTTTTTTTTATTTCAGACACAATATTTTAGATATTAAATGAATTTCATAAAATTTTATGGAATTCATTTGTTCTAAATGGACCCTTAAATAAATTTAATTGCTTTAGCCTTTGAGGATGAAATTAGACCTTAAAATTAAGGGGAAAAAAAGATTAAGAAGAAGGTCCAATTAAAAAAAGTCAATATTTTATAAAATAAAATTTAAAAAATTTCTGGAACTTTCTTTCGGCCCAGCCTGGCTTCACACTATCGGCGAAATTTAGGACTTGGCCGTACTTGTTAAAATATAATAGGCCACGTTTCATTTTAATTATGATAAAATAGGTACATTGCAATTAATTTTTCTAATTAGCTTTAAAATATTTCAAAAAACTATTTTCTCATTTATAAAAAAATTGTGTTTTTTTATTCATTTAAGTGTGCACTTTGTCTAATTATTTGTGATTAATAACTATTAAAAAACTGCAGATAGTTAATAGTGTTTTTAAGATAATATTAGGATTTTGTTAAATCAATACACATATTATAGGAATGATATAATCCCTCTCGTGAAGATGAGACATAGAATAAAAACTGTAAAATAATTATTATTCACAGTCTAATAAGAAATTATAATCAAAATAGAAAAGTGAACTTAAAGAAAATAAATAGATTTTTAAAAGTAATTAATTAAATCAACTCCTCAAATCTTCTATATATGCATGAGTATCTATAGATTAATTGCTTATGAACGAATACAGATGATTTGAATTATTAAATCCAATGACACTATCAGACTTTAAAAGACGAAGATCATAATATAGTTAAAAAATTTTCTACAAATTACAATCTATCCAAATAAATCAAATAAATAGAAATAACATAACAAAACTTTATATAAAATGAAAAGATCATGAATTCCGCACAAAATGAAGATAAAATAGAAACAATAAACATAAATAAAATGAATCTTTTTCAAAATAAATATAAATTTATAATTTATTTAATAAAAATTTATAATAAAACTAAAAATATGAAAAGCCGCGATCTTAAGAGATAAGAATTAATCGATCCCCGTATCGATACCCTTGATTTTGTTCTTCACGGGACAGAATGAAAGAAAATTTTAACGGGGGATAGTTGATAGTTGATGGATACTAATTGTTTGATAAAATTTTTATAATCAATAATATTGAATTGTAAAAAGACCATTAAGGAGTATACATATCCAAAGGGCGTGGGAAAGTTACTGTTGCCAAAACAGTGCTTTTCCCACTCTGCCCTTTTATTATCTGTTAATTACATTAATGTCATTTAAATTCCCACTCTGCCCTTTTATCTATTAATTAATTACTGCCACAAAAATACTACTGTTGCCATGTGTAAGATTATTGTTGCCATTTTACAATCTAACCATTTTATTGCTATTAGATAATTATATCTCTATCCAAAGATATTTGTCCTTTTAATCCTTTTATTATTCTTTAATTATACTCTTACCACAGTAATATTTTTCTCACTCAACCCTTATACTGTCGCTCAATTACATTTTTGTCCAACATTATTTTCCCACTTAACTTTTAATTTATTACTCTCTAGTTCTCTTCTTGCCATAGCTTAAATTTAGTTAAAATTTATCAAATCAATTTTTTAATTTATATAATTAAAGCTTAACTTTTTTTATAGTAATATTTACTAATTATCAATTTTTGCACATAATTATAAAAAATGACTATGTAAAATATTATTAAACAAAATTCATTAATAATTATCTATAAATATATTTGAAATATAATATAAATACAAATCATTCAATCAACTATGAGCAATATGAAATACCCCAAAATACCACTTAAATCTTTTTTCTGAGTAAAATTTTTCTTTAATATTAGCAAGATTTTTTACTTAAAGAATTAGAATTTTAATTTAATTTTTTTATTAATATAAGTATATTTTCACTATTAAAAGCGAAGAGAAAAGCAGTTGTACCTTGTAAAGCAAGGAATTGAACTTTTTATTCTTTAGCCCCACACGCTATCGTCGTCAATATATAATATCACAAAAATCATATTCATACATCGTGAATAATCTGGGGAAAAAAGAAAAGACCAACCTCTCACAATGAATTAAGAATGTGAAAGGATGTTATTTTTTCTTAGCGCTTGTTATATAGATAGAGTATAAGTAAATACGAATAACGAATATTTATACTGATTGGCTTTTGAGCTGTAAAAGACAATATAAATATGTAGCCCACGTGTTGACACAAGGATTAAATTAATTTAATGCCGGTGAATCATTCCACGCAGCATTTAATAGAAAATATTCTAAAATCTTGAAAAAAAAAAAGGATAAATTTCTACCGTAATTCACCATTTTCCCAAAATCCCTAAATGGCAAAATCTTATTTACATTTTTTTTCTAATTTTTTTTACTTTGATAACTTTGAATTTTTTTTTTTTACCATGTTGTTATTATAATTGCAAATTAAGAAATGAGATATCAGATATTAAAATCCAATTAGAAAATAATGTATTCGTCAGCTTATAATCAAATTAGAGTATTTACAGGATCATTTACTTTAAATATATTTGGACTGATCACTGCTATGCTTATTAAATTAATTTAGAATTTTAGATCACTTATGAAAATAAAAAAAATATAAATTCTATTTTAAGACTTTAATATACTTTCCTAATTTGCAAATAGGAAATAATTTGGCACGATCGGTTAAAATATAAAACAAAAATCTTTCCATTTTTAAAAAATTTTCATTTTTTAGCTCCACACGCTTTTGTTGTCAATAATATCACAATAATACTATGTATTCATGCACAAAAATTCTTTTTTTTTTTTTCTAAAAGAAGAATAAAATGAATTAAGAATGTGAATGGATCTTCTGTACATGCATGTATGGTATGGGTTCGAATCTTCTGTACATGCATGTATGGTATGGGTTCCAGCATCCTTACTATAGAAACCGAAATAATAACGCCACAATACATCAAAGTTACAGTCGGGGAAATGCATGTATGATATGAAAATAAATTCAGATTCCAATTTCTTTTATAATAAGAATAACCACAGAGTTTGTGTTTGTTGAATTTACAGGACTATAAGTATAAAATAGTAAATTGGAATTTCTAGGACCAAACACAAAAACACCGTCAATAAATCCGCTTTTTATGGATTCATTTTCACCTTTACCCTTCAATTTCTTTTGTTTATTGTGATTTTATCAATTTCTTCTTGATTTTTGAGATTTCATTTCAACAATTCATTCCATCTTTTGCTGAAAGGTATAGAAAAACCAATTCATTTTCCTTTCAGACTATTTTTTATATAAGTTTGTACTTTCTGCTGCATTTTCTTGAGGTATATGTTGTTTGGTTCTCGGGAAATGGTTTCTTTCCAAATGAATATGAACGGAGAGGATAAATTAATAAGATTTTGTTTCAATAATACAAAAATCTCTATTTTTTTCTAAGAATAAGGAAAATTCCTAGCTAAATCTCATCATTGCCTTAACCAGTTAAGGAATTTCTTTCTTTTTCCTTATTCTTTGGATCAAAAGTTCTTCAAATCTTGCTAGAGAGAAAACTTCTATATATTGACAATTCATAAAACTTTACGAGCGGTTTGCCTCAATCTTTTAGCTTAAGCTTCTGGGTTGGATCTAGTAGTTTTCAAACATGTCTATATTATCTGCTTTAATTAATATTGAAGTTTTATAAGAAACAATGCTTTTTATCGTTATTTTCTTCATATTCACCTTCATTTTAATGCTCGTAAATTGGATCAGGTTTTACAAGCTTTTAATTACCTGAATTCAATTTGATCAATAATGGGTAAGGAGCAACAAAGCCCTCCAGTCCCTATTAGGAATCAGAGCAACACGACCGCAGGATGCATGTGGGGTGTGCTTCATGTACTTAAGTATCACCATTGGCGTCACATCAAGAAGAGACTTCCTCACAAGAGGGTTGTTAATGGTAAAAATTCTGCAGGTAAGCCAAATTAGATTCCATTAACATGAAAATCCCACAATTATATGTGTGTGTGTGCGGGTGTGTGTAGTCCTCTTTGTTTCTTTGTTGGGGTGATTTTTCTTCAGCTGCCATTTACTATATCAGAATAGACTAGATGTGTGTGTTTGTTGAATCTCAATATTTAGTCTGTGCAAGAATGCAGTCAAACTTATAGTGAATTTGTATGGAAAATGTTCAATTTATTTGTGTCATTGACCTTTCTGTAGAAGATGGAAAGTCAGGAGATGATGTAAATCTGTTGAAGGAAGACGGAATTTCAAAGCAGGAAAGCTCAAGAAATGACTGCTTTAAGGTGAATTGATTAATCAAATGATATTCCTTAACAGTAATATTGTTAAGGTCTATATTTGTTTATATGTAAATATTAATTTTATAATAATTGAATTGAAATGTATCAGGTTGATGAGAAGATAATACAGAGTAGTACACCTGCCAGTTCAGCAACTAAAGGTTCCATTAAGTCTCGACTAAAATCACTTATATCACAGGAGTTGTATAGAAAGAAGGGCAAACAACAAAATCTATCATGTGCTTCTCAATCCAATGTGCTGCGAAAAGATGAAAAGAATTCCCCTGCTGCTGCTGCTGCTTCTGCTTCTGCTGCTCCTGCTGCTGCTGCACCCATAAATAATGACTGTGTGGTTGCTGCAGCGGACTTGAATGATCAAAGTCCTAATGTTGCTGAGAAAAGTGAGACCATTTCGCCTATGAGCTTACAAGATCCATCTGTAGAAAATTTGTCCGAGAAAAAAGTTTGTGAAGATTATGAGAATCAGTTGAAGCCTAAGCTGCAGTCTGAGGATAGTGTGAATCAATTAGCTGAAAATGAGCACTCCCTTCTTGCAGAAAGTAAAGATCAAGAATTAGTCCATGTAAATGAACTCAATATGGATGCTTCAAATCACAAGTCGAAGGAGATTTCAGATGCTCTTGATATGATCAATTTGAATAAAGAATTCCTGATGAAAATTTTACAAGATCCAGGCTCTCCTTTCGCTCATCATTTCCAAAACCAACATGCTTTAAGCAGTAAAGGAGGATATTCTATGTCTAGGTCAGTCTCTAATCGCAATTCAAATTCTGGACTAAGAAAATTCAGCCAGAAGCTAGAAAATGTTGAAGCTGATGCAGAAAAGTCCACTTCTAAACAATATACCCGGTCAAATTCAATGCCATCGATAGCTGCCGAGTGCAGAATAGACAAAATTCTGAAACAAAACCAAGCAAAACTTGAAGCGACTGATAATTCCTCGTCAGGTTCAATGCGAAGTGAAAAGAATCCAGCTGCAATTAAACGCTTCAAGGATCTTAAACACAAGTTAAAGTACGCTATCAGACAGAGTAAAAATGATAAGTGTAGAATACTCAAGGATGCAATCTTTCATAAGATTCCTCATGGTCAAAGTGAAAGGCTTCCCAAGGATTTCAGAAGCCAATCTTGGAAAAAAGAAAATTTTAGTGTTAACGAGAGTGATCGTTGTCTTTTTCCTACAAGGAAGATCCAAAGATCATCATCTCTTATTGGATCACTAGATAAATATAGTCAATTATACGAGTCTACTCTCAACAGAGAAGCAAAACATACTTGTGAATCGTCAAAATTGACAACCGAAGATGCTCCAAAATCCTTTAGAAGAATGTTCTCCTCTCCTAACCTCAAATCTGATTTCTGCAACGGCCAAGATTCTTCAGGTTCCTTCTCATCAAACCGTGTAAAAAGTGATGTTCAACAGAGTTCGGATGGTGAAACAAATTCAGTTAACGAAGTTCAATTGGAAACGGCAACAATATCTAATTCTGTTAAGTTGAGTTTAGTTAATGATGATTTGGGAAAATTGGTGGTAATGGACAGAGCATTTCCAGATTATCAGGATACTGCAGTGCCAAGTCCATCTTTCATTGAACTGATAGAACCCAGCTTAATCCTTGTGCCTGATTCCAAGCTTCAACAAGATACTGTCGGTCCTGCAAGCTTTTCCATTTCAGAAGGTATTGCTCGTCACTAATCCATTCTTGATCTTAACATGATATCTTACTTTCAAAATTTTAAACAAATTCATACTTGTCACTAACTCTAATATTTCCTTTTGAATGGATATGGATTATACAGAAGAAGATTTAAAACCGAAGATAATCCCTCCCCTTCTAGACAAAGTTGAATCTTTAGAGGACGGAGTTGCAGAAGCAGAAACGAAGATAAGCCCTCCCTCTCCTGACAAAGTTGATACTTTAGAAGATATAGTAGCAGAAGCAGAAATCAACAGCAAGTTTACACCAACAGAACCCGAAGTAGAGTTAAAAATAGAGTTTCCAAGAAAGTTTCTAGAATTTCAAGTAGGTGAAAAAGAAAAAGCTGAATTTGATTATGTCAAAGATATATTAGATTTATCAGGTTTTACTGGGACGGAATTGCTCGGAACATGGCATGCAAGTAATCAACCAGTAGATCCTGGTTTATTCGAAGAACTTGAAGAAGGTTGTATGCTTCTTGATCCAGAATGTTCAGGAAATAAAGAAGGTTACCATTGTAACCATCTACTCTTATTTGACCTAATCAATGAAGTATTGATGGAGATTTATTCAAAATCATACACTTATTGTCCCAAGCCATTGTCTGTGCTTTCGCATATTCGTCCAATGCCTGTAGGATACCATGTTCTTGAAGAAGTGTGGGCACTTATAAGTTGGTATTTAAGCTCAGGTTCAGATTCTGATCGTTTATTGAATTATACTGTAAGTAGAGACTTTGCAAGGAATGATGGATGGATGAATCTGCAATTTGATAGTGAATGTGTAGGGCTTGAAGTTGAGGACTTGATTTTCGATGAGCTTTTAGATGAACTGGTTTATGATGATTTAGCTTTTTACACATGAAATTGTTTCTTCTTGGTTAAATTGTATCCTTAGTTTTACATAAGTAGGAGGGTTAAAATTATTCAATTCATACATTTTGTAACATATTTTATTCTGCAAGTGTTAAATTATTCTTGTCATCACTATAAAGTTGTCAAGTTTTGAGTTTGAAAACTTCTTTTTGTTTAGATGGCTTATGAATGGGAAAGAGTTACAAATTAAGGTGCAGATAAAATGCTATCCTCTGCTATTTAGCTCTTTAGCATTGTCATGTATAAAATAAAAAATGAAACACATTCTATACGGGAAAATGCCATTTAAGATATAAACAATGATTATATATTACAGTCCGGATTAACTGACAGATAAGCCCGTCTAGCTCAGTCGGTAGAGCGCAAGGCTCTTAACCTTGTGGTCGTGGGTTCGAGCCCCACGGTGGGCGTTTTTATTTTTTTTAGTATATTTTTTATTAGCAACCGTGGAGTGGATATTGCATTACAGCATAGTTTCTATGGCAGTTTATTCACAGTCATAATTCGATATATCGTTTCCTTTTTTTTTACACTAATCATATGTATCAAATATTAATTTCTTTATTAAATTCCTTTTATATGTGCCACAATAGTTTAATTATAGAAGGATGGATATATGTATAATTAAAATATATAAATAATGGTCACTCTTCTATTTAAAAGAAAATATGTGAATTGAGAATGAACTATTAATAAATTGCTAATTAGATGGTAATCGATATTAATTCTCAATCTATATGAGAGTAAGAATACAAGTTTGATAAATTGTTCTTATTAAGAAGATCAGAACTTTTGTTTTTGTTACATAAGAGGGATTACACCTAATAGTTATAAAAAAAAAAAAAATAATTAATTGTTACTAATATCACTCACTGTTTTAACAAGCATATTCATCCGAAATCATTCTTGATACAAATGATATAAAAAAACGTCGATAAAAGAAAAAAAGATAAATTGAAGGGATGTTAGCTCTAGAAATTGAATCTAACTCATTGACTCGATCTAATGAATCCTAATAATAAACTTGCTGAAATCCTAACAAAGTCTAGCCTAAAAATTGGATATATTTACCTATAATGACTAATAAAATTAATATATTCTCCATACATATGATGACTACTCTGTTTATCTCGTTCAATTCATAACTCTTCATTTATAAAGCTATTAAAATTTCTATTACGTTCCCAAGGGTGTAATTTCTATAAAATTTACTTCTTTCGTCATATTTTATTTATTTATTATTTATTTTTTAATATTATAAAATATTTACAAATTTTCTAAATTTATACATTTAAATATTTATCTTTCATCTAATAGTTTTTATAGTTATTCATAAAAACTTTTATTAATATTTAAAAGTAAAAAAAGATAAATTAAATTTTATTAATTAAATTTTTTATATACATAATTTATCAAATCATACAAAAAAAAGGAGATGGATGAAATATAATTATCTAATTGAACTAATTATTTTCATTATTTTAAGTTTTTAACTCACTGAAATCAATGAAAAATTCCTCCAAAAAAAGGCACCCCGATTGCATAATCTCATCTCTCAACTTTCCTAATTTAGTTATTTATCCCTCTCAATTTGGTAAAATGCCTGTTGACTATATTAACTTGTATCTTGTATAAGTATCGTGCGCTCTCACACACTGTAAAAGAATTCTGGGAATTTAAACGCGAACAGGAATATGAACCCCTCTTTTTGTCTAGCATAACAAAACGGCATCGTTTTAAATCCTTAAAATGAAATTCCAACATCCTCACTTCGTTTCTCTCTTTTTCTTTCCCTTCTCAATTATACTCGATTACAAAGAAAAAAAAAATGAGGGTAAAATAGAAAATAGAAAAGTTTACATGCTAATAATATAAACTCTTTAAAAATATTTTTATTTAATATTATGAATAATAAAATTATTTATCTACAAGTTAGCTAAAATTTACTTTAGTTGTTTTGCTTATTAACCCAATTGCAAATGAAATCAAAATCAATTAAAAGAAATATAAAAAAATAGGGAATCGCCCACTATTTTGTTAAAATTTCTCGATCTGTCTCAAAATATAAATCGATTAACATTTTTCATAAAAATTAACAAATATTTATGTTCTTAAATTATAATAAAATAAAAAATAATTTAAATAAATTACCTTTTATCTCAAATTAAAAATAACTTATTAAGATAATTATTGTATTTAAAATAAATAAAGATAATATAGAAAAATATCATTTATTATTCTTTTAAAATGACTCATATTTTAGAAAAAAAATCACCATAAAACGATTTATATTTTAAGAAGGACAAAAATATAAACAAAAGTTGGGGGACAAAAATTTAAAAAAAAAGAATTATATCATTATTTTAGAATTTTAAACAAATTTAGTATGGTTGTTTCAGAAGAAATTTTAAATAAATTTAAAATAAAATATATTATCCCAAATTTTTAAACGAATTTGAATATAATAATGCAGATTTTGTGAGTTTAGGTCCCACTTCCATCCCTAGTTTCAATTCACCAAAAATCCCTAGACCCAAGAAAAAGTGTACCAATAATCCAATGCACGGGGCACATAACTACAACAGTGAGGAATCTGCCTGACCCTTTGAATGATTCCAATCACGTATTGATCGACACGTTAGATAGCTTCACTGCCAAATGGCCCCCGGTCGGACCCATCGAACGGCTAAAATTTATCATGATGCAAAATTATACAATCGGACGGTAGAAGGCTTTTGGTCAACTTATTCTCCAGAAAATACCAGAATTACCCAAAACGATGGTATGTCGTATATGGAAGAAAGCAGGTAAAAAGCCTTGGACCGATACGTAAGGATAAGTGTGATGCATTATCGTGACACGTGGACGGTCGATATCCACCAGTCTCTCTACGCAACTGCATATAAATATTCTCACATGCTCTATCATTGTACACTCTGTCACGATCAAATCAGATCAGCGTAGAAAGATCAGTTCTCCTTTTTGAGTATCTGAAAATGTCTTCTTGCTGTGGTGGAAATTGCGGCTGCGGCTCCGGCTGCAAGTGTGGCAACGGCTGTGGAGGGTAAGATCTGCACAATTTTTTTTTATATGTTATTTTAGATCGATTAAAATTGTTTAATTTTAGGTGTAATTTGTTTTTTTTTTTCTGTTTTATTTCTGGTCATTTGCAGATGCAAGATGTATCCTGACATGAGTTTCTCCGAGAAAAACACCGCCGAGACTCAGGTTCTCGGAGTCGCACCGGAGAAGGCACGCTTTGTCGATGGAGGTGAGGTCGGTGTTGGAGCTGAGAACGGATGCAAGTGCGGTGACAACTGCACCTGCAATCCTTGCAATTGTAAATGAGATCGGCGGCGATGAGCCTGTTTTTTAGTAATAAAAGCAGAGATGACTCTGCTTCTCTCTTTATAAAAGAGGAGAAATAATTAATAGAGTCTAGATATCGTATGAGTCCGTTCGTTTGTTTGTTTCTGGTTTTAAGCTTCAATAAAAATAGTGATGGCTTGTCAGCTTGTGTTTAGCAATGGCTGCCTGTTGCTTTAACGTTATATATTGTAAAAATTAAAAACTAGCATATGAATATGTATATGACTATGAGGGTTGAAATAGCTTTGAAAGCTTAATGAGAAAGTCCTTTTCTATTTTCTAATGTCTGTTGATGAATTATTGATGGTTCTGTTGTTTTTGGTATGTGCAATTATAGAAACGTTTCGGTTGCAATTGGAGGAAGGTGAAAGCGTGATGACAATAATTCGATAAAAGAAAATGAGCAGGACAGTGTAGAGGTGTGTAGTAGTTAGTTAGATAAGGAAAGGGACAGTGAGTGGTCCCGTTACTATTGAAATGAGCGTACATTTATAACTCATTGAAAAATGAGCCCTGCGGTTTAAGGTATTTGCTATCGGACAAAATATCTTCAAGGGCGTAATAGGGAATTAAATAAAATAAACTAACAATAATATGTAACGTAAATCTATGGAAAGTTGCTAAAGTTCCCTTTTTGGAGCAATATTTGTTTCTAAGGAAAATTATTCGTTCAAGTATTTTGGTCAAATTATTCAGACGTTTTTAAGATTTGATTACGTCCAATCCTTCCGTTCAAAAAGGATTGATTTTTTGTTAATTTTACATTAAAATGACAAAAAAAGCCTTAGTTATTTCATCGCTGAGTTTTTATCAAATTAATAACTTCGTTCATGTATTTTGGTCAAATTATTCGAACGTCCTTAAGGTTTGGTTCCGTCCAACAATCCAGTCCTTCCATCCAAAAAGGACTGATTTTCCGTTAATTTTACATTGAAAAATAAAAAAAACCCTTATTGTGGGAACCACAATATACAAACGGTTACATATTCTTTTTCGCTTCTTCCTTGCTAATTAGAAGCTAAGTCCAAATTCAACCAATGCTAAGTGAGGAAGGCTTATCAATTTCGAAGGCAACACAGCTACATAGCTAATAATCAATAGAGTATGGAACTAGAGACTAAAATCCATGAGTGCTTCTAACAAAACTACCATATGTCCAACAATCATCGAGTCATCACAGCAATCTGCCTCTTCCTTCTATTGCAAATTTAGATTCTTGAATCAATGATTTTCTTGTGTGTAAAAAAAAAAAACTAAAAAAGGGAGAAAAACAAAAAAAACAATTAATAATAGTAGAAAAAAGAGAAATGTCTAGTTATAGTCTTCTTTGGGTTCAACTTCAATGCATTTGTGCTACTGCAATTTCCTGACCCACCAAATGGAAAATGAAAACACAATAGAAAAGACACCATGAAACTACTGGCAATTACATAAATTGCCCAAAAGCCATTGCTAAAAAGAACAAATGCA